>JAUZSU010030609.1:0-10429 GCA_034780255.1 Parotocinclus maculicauda | reverse complement strand
TGTGTGTGTGTGTGTGTGTGTGTGTGTGTGTGTGTGTGTGTGTGTGTGTGTGTGTGTGTGTGTGTGAGACAGAGAGATCGAAAGAGAGACTTAAGAACACAAAATATTCCGATATGATAACACATGTATTGATAACCCATGAGAGCTAACCTGGAACTGCGCTTGGTGATGAGCAGAAGATTGTTGAATAGGAACAGGTAAAGTGGGTGGTAAAGTTTTCGGCTGCGCATGGTTCGGGTGCTCTTCGGTCCTGACATTTGCATAACTTCACCCTTCTTCAGCAGCCAGCGGGAGTGTGAGATGATCGGCACAGACTGGGAACAAAGATTTAATTAATTAGCATTTTTAAAATGTTGGATTTTACAGCAGGTTATAGGGCACTGGGAAGTGCATTGTATTAAGGATTAATGTCCCAGTAGCATGTTTCTAATTTCCGAGAATGAAACTGTAGCTTTGGGTATCTGTCGATATCAATATTACTCTGATACTGTTTTATTCCTGAACAAATAATAATCATAAATATATTGAAGATAAATGAAAAATTTAGAGTCTTATATAAGTTTATATTATTGTTTTAAATAAATCAGATATGTACGCTAGACATGAATAATCTCCATAAAATGAATCACAATACGTAAAACACTTAATTATAGTCAAAATGTGTTTTTAAGTTTATTTGCAAAAAGTCTCAGATGTTGCGGGACATTTTTCATACTTAGTACTTAATAATTAGTGTTTTTTTAAGTAGACTCATTCTCTCTTGGTTGTGTGCAGCCAGTGGGGATTGTGAATTTATGTTTATATACCTATTTTAGCTCTACAGTGTATGTATTCAGGATGTTTGTTCTGTGCATTGTCATGTATTTGAACAATTTGATGACTGAAGTGGAAAGGAACTAATAAATCCAGCAGTAACTAAAGAACCATGGTGTTGATTTTCTGGAGAGAGTGATTTATATAAAAATTTAGGGTTCGGATGCTTTGCAGATGGTGGCTTTGGTGGTTTTTAGAGGTATCTATGACACATTTACGTCTCGTCTGGCCAGGGTTTTCTTAGGAGAAGGCCCTCTACATTAGACTTGCATAAAAAGTGTCCGGTCGACCATTTCGGGTTAACAATCTGTTTCATAGAATAGAACGTAACATATCCAATAAATGGTACTTTAATATTGTGATTAAAGTGAAGTCTGATACTCGTTTCACCTTGGATTTGAATTCCAGAGTTTTCTCTATGCTGATCAGTTCCTCAGTGCGACTCATCTTCCTCACGCCTTCATTACACTCCATCACAATCTGTACACGTACACACACACACACACACACACACACACACACACACAAACAACTTCAAGCACTGTCGCGCTCATAAATATGGTAACACATTGTTATCATGCTGGTTAGACACGTTTGTCTTTCTATCTCTGTGGAGACCGTTGACATAATATTGCAAATGAATGCTACACCCACACCTTCAGCAAATCCTCACCTTGACCTCAGTAACCAAAAAGAAATATTTGGCCTCTTTATAAATTCACCAAAAGAAAGTTGCAGTTTTTGTTACTTTCAGTTACTTACCCTCTCCAGTTCCTGATGAGCCTTTATGGCATTCCTCTCTCTCTCTGAATTCTCCTCAACCTTCTTCAAAATGTTCTACAACAAATACAAATTTATCTTAAATAAAGATTTAATCACTAACACACACACATACACACTTACACGCACACTGATTGAACAAATAAAATGGTGAATAAAGCCAAACATCAACTTTTTACTCTTTAACATCTGCAATGCACATTTAAAAAGAAACTGTCTGCTCACAAAAACTAGGGGATATTTCATTTGGAAAGTGGTGTTTCTTCACTATATCCATTAATCCATGCAAAAAAAGAAGCAGGATCTAACTGAAAGCTTAGCCTCTCAAAACCATTGGAAAGATACTAGGGCATTATGGGACATTTAGTGCCTGTACTCATTTTGACATGTCCTGTAGTTCTGCACAGCAATCCAGGATAAAGTCGACCTTTTACAGATGTGATTTTAATGGGTAACAGTAACATTTTAAAGTGGGTCCGATGACACCCATGGTGCACATATACGCGACTTTTACTTTTAGTATTTCTTTACTTTTCCAGGCACCACAAAGCTTTCAGTTCTGAGACGTCCCACTTGTAAAGACAGACTGAATGATTGTTCAAGGTTTCTGCACAATATTGACTAATTGCACTTATGCAAGTTATAATAAGCGTGCTCTAACTGACTTTTTGTTACCTGCACCAGTAGTTTGAGACGTGTGATTCGCTGGAAGGGCAGGATCAGGAAGGAGGTGAATGACAGGCCTCTTACTTTTGGCTGATTCTCCAGGACAACCATGTTTTCCCGGAACACAGCATTCTCCTGTCTAACATTAGGAAAAAAAAAACAGTAGTCATACAGCACTGTTATTTATTGAGTTTATACTCATGCAGATGTAGAATCTCTGAACCTCAACTCTCCAAATAATCACACAGTCATTTATATAATACATATATAATGCTTAGTACTGTGCATATGCATTATTAAGCAGTACTAAGCAATACACTATGGGTTCTGTGTAATTAGGATTTTAGCTAGAAAAAAAAGATATTTTTAAAAAATCATATGAAATCATATGGCGGAATACCAAGAGAGGCTATGAAATAAAATATATGAGTATATATGAGCTGATAAAAGTGCATAAATAAATGTGCATTTATTCATTAATTTCAACAAGCAAACTGGTTTCAATCATGTCAGACGAGTCCAGAGTTCAACGACATCTGAATCCTCTCACTAATCTCACACATTCAGTTTCCCCTTACATTTTTTTTCAAATCTCCTACTCTATTTATACAAAGTAATTCTTTGTAGAAGGGATGTGTTCCAGCTCAGGAGCTTCCTTTCCACAAAGATGAGTGAAATGTGAAAGTATTAATCCTAAACAATTTAAGTGCAGAAGTCAGACTTGTACATTACATGTTGACAGTTGTCTAATTGTTAATCAGCCAAAATGTGTGCAGTTCTCAGCTAATTAAACATTAAATGCAATCTGAATATGCATAAAAGTATTTGGCATCAGGTCACCTCTCTTTTTAATATTATTAATAGTGCAAATACGAAAAGCTTTACTATTTAGAGTCTTACACAACAATATTGATATAATGCTACATCCACACCAGTACACCATTACAAAGAACTGTGCCCTACATTACCTGCAGCCTTACTGGGCACTAATCAGGCATAGATCTGAACATAATTGATCATTGATAATTGATAATTACAGTAACTTTCCACAGTTGGTAGATTTCTGTAACAAGCAGAATGCAAACTGGGTGTACTGGGAAAAGGCAACTGAGAAAGCAGTAAATGTAATCACTGAGACATAGCAGGGTTGCTGAAAACAAAACAAAAAAGATTTGAATTTCTAACTTGAAGCTGTTTAGAGTTTAGTGCTGAGCATGGTAAAGCTCCCTAAAATTGTAAGGAAGAAACCTTGGGCGGACCAAGACTCAATAAGGGACCAAACTTCCTTGGGTAGCCTAGGGTGGACAGAGAGTAAATTCCCAGATAATTCAATCTAAATGTAAAAGTCCACTGTGTCGCACTCACAGGATGCGTCTGTAGTTCTTTTCCTGGTAGACCTGGTTGATGATGTAGCTGATGAAGACCTCAAAGTGTTTTTGGGCGTGATGATAAACGATGTCACACACGTCAGAGATCAAGAGGGACTCTTCAATACGGTGCTCCAAATCCATCAGGAACCTGAGCCACATTCAACAAAACATTTATTAATAAGATACCTACCAGAATATAATAATAATATACATTTTAAACTACACAGCCAAAAGCATATTTACACCTAAACATTACAGCCATAAGTTTATGTAAGCGCTACTTAATGTGGAGTTGCTGTTATAAGAACCTTCACAATGACAGCTCTCATAACTGCAGTATGATGGATTTATGTACCTGTTAGTGAGTATAAATGCTATAAAGAGTGTCTATATATTTTGGCCATGTAGCGATTGTTTGTTTAACGTCGCTATCAGCATCAGTGGCCACTTCAGCGACACACTCAATGTTATAGCTACATACAACGTTATATCAGAACTAGTTATAATTGGAGGACATGCAAACTCCACACAGAAAAGACCCAGATCGCTCCATGCTGGGATCAAACCCAGGACCCTCTTGTTGTGAGGCAGCGGTGCTACCCACTATGCCACCGTGCCACCCATGGCCATGTAAGAATAAATTCTATCAGTGTTGTCACAGGTCGATTGGTGAGACACGATACAGTCTAAGACAGATTGTTGTGCACACACACCTCTCGCTTGCCTTCATAACATCAGCGATGTTGGAGAACAGGAAGTGCATGTCTGACTGACTGAGAGTGCTGAAGAGCAACGGGTTCTGAAGGAAGTGGGTATCCAAAAGCTCCAGGCTTTTATAATATGATGCCTCAGAAGTCACCAGCTCAAACATTGCCTTCAAAAAGAAGATCAGACTGTTCTTATACTGCCATAAACAGAAATGTGACTGCAAATTACAACAGAACATCAGGAAATACAGCAAGCTGAGACCTGAACATCATTACTGATTATTTAGTGCTTCTATAAATCAAAAAAGGGAAACAAACTGATTTCTACAGTAAAAATGCTCTAATATTAAGATAATAAATTATGCTGATCCTCATGTAAACTCTGTGACTTTATATTATATTGTAATTTTATGATGGGAATCTGATAATAAATATAAATAAACATACAGAAGAAACAGTACTCCTTGACAAAGACATACGTAGTCTATGTAACACTCTCCTGACTTTGGATGAGGAAGTTCATGCAGTTCATGAAGTAGGGAGTCATGTGGCAGTAATGAGGAGTGCTGGGAAATGTACTGAGAGATGGCCAAGGTCGCACAATAGACATGGTATATATATATATATATATATATATATATATATATATATATACACACACAGTACTTTATTACAGTGGTCATGTTTTAAACATATTTAATTTAATTGAAACAGTGCTCTTTACTCGGCAGGGCATGACATGGGACGTAGGGGTGGGCGATACGGCCCTAAAATAATATCACGATATTTTAGGATACTTTTGCGATAACAGTATATTCTGCGACATTTTTCAACAACAAACGATCCAGCAACAAAATATATTTTATATTAAAATACATCTCGTCGCATTTTAAAAATCACCTTGTGGCATTTTTTACTTTTCTCGTACTGTGTGCTTCTGCTTGAGGTGGTGAAACGGATTAGATGCGTTTCCCCCTTTTGTTGTTGCAGACCTTTTGCATGAATTACATTTTATTGTACATCTAATATTTTGTACCAAAACCACCTTCAAGTTGCTCCCCTTTTTGGGGCAGACTCCCCCACCACAGAACCATATCTGTTGCTCTGTCTATGAGTCACGTATTGGCTGTACACCATACTCTGTGTAAATGCATTACGTTATTATGTAAACACATTGGAATATCACGATATAGATGTTTGATATCGTTTAAAACATTATACTGGTATTATCGCAAACGAAATGATATGGCACACCCCTAATGGGAAGTCATGTGACGGGAGTGATGAGCTCTGGGAAATGTAGTAAGTAAATGCTGTGGTGGCCGCCACATTTTAGACATGCTTAATATAGTTTACTCTGTATACACTATATCTCAATTTCCTCAATTTACGATAGATTACACTTACAATGGATTGTAATTTGATGGAACGGCACCCCATCCTAAATCACTGGTGTACCTGTAATGGACTTCACTGCCAAGCTGCCATTGTTCCCTTGATCCAAGACTTATATATTGTAAGAGTGTATGAGCCTGAATGACAAAATGTATGCTGAATGAAGATGACAATGTAAATGTAGGGTACCTACTGTCAACATGTGTGTGTGTGCGTGTGTGTGTGTGTGTGCGTGTGTACACGTACCTCCTGCAGAATGATCTCCCGTTGAGGCAGTGTGTGCAGAAGGCCGCTTTTCTGTACAGCTTCCAGGTTCTGCCATAAACTCAGAGAACGAGATGTTTTGCGCAACTGCAGTTGCAGTGCAGGGGCCGTGACCCCTGAACCCATAGCACTGCCTGACCCCATCTGCACCTCTGACTCCATTCCTAGGCCTTTCCCAGAAAGTGCATCCCGCTGCCGCCTCTGTTCGATTTCCTGTTGTTCTGAAGAGTCTCGGTACTCCTGATACAGGAATGCTACACACACACACACACACACGCACACACGCACACACACACACACACACGCGCGCGCACACACGCGCACACGCGCACACACGCGCACACACAAACAAATCCTTAATACATATAATTGTAGCATGTCTTGTATTTGGATTGTGGGACAAAACTGGAGCACCCAAAGTAAACGCACACGGACTTGGGGAGGTTATACAAACGCCATGCATAAAAAAAACAGAACTCTCCACCTGGATTTAGATTTTCTCGTTCTGAGGTGACTGTGCTACCGGCCGACCCACTGTGCCATCCACTGCTTCATTGGTTTTAAATATTAAAATGGCATTTGGTGACTTGACTAGGACTACAAACCTAATTTGGCTAATCACTGCAATAAACTAAAAGATCATTTATTTGTCAACCCAATTTAAGATCAGCTGATTCATTCTTGTGAAACCAAGTTTTACAAAATGCTCTAAAAGTGTGAGAAAGTGTGACACTATATACAATACAAAACACTGGAAATAACTGGCAGGCAGAACAGTTAAATAAACTTAAAATAGATAATAAAATGAGAAAGTAATTAAAAAACGGTTTGTTTGCTTCTACCTCCTCTGGCAAACAGTGCTCTGTGTTCAGTTTGAGCAGCTGCAGATCAACAGTGAAAATGTTGGCTGTGTGGAATCATTTCACCATCTCAAAGACGTTACATTAGAGTTCTGTAATCGCTGATTGTGTGAGCATTCAATAATTGCATTGTTTTTAATGCGTCATTAAAAACACAATTAAATAGACACTTAAAATGCAAATTAAAACAACAATGCTTTCGGTGTTGTAGGGCCATTTCTAGGCTAGCTGTTGTACGGGGCCTATGCAAAAGTTGGAGGGGCACAATTGACCCCCTCTGCTTGCCTGTTTGGATTATTTAACGTCACTATCAGCATCAGTGCCAATTTCAGCGCCACACACAAGTCACATATACACTCGAGTCAACGCCAATTTAGTGTAATCAACGAACATGTATGTCTTAAAGATTATATGGTTATAAGAGGCCATAACACAGAGCTTTGAGCTATAATTATCTGTCCTGTAGATTGGCTGACTTTCTTTGAAATATTGGCAGATGTTAATTAATCCGTGCGAAAAACCTAAAGAAACCAGCTCTGAAGTAATGTATTAGCATCTCAAGCTTTTGAAAAGATGCTGTAACATTATGGGAAATGTAGTGCCTGTAATGAAGCTGTGGTGTGTCCTGTACTTCTGCTCAGCAATCCAGAATAATTGACTATTTGCCACTTTTAGTGGGGCGTAGAAACATTTTACTGGGGCATGTGTCTCAGTAAAGTGGGTCTGATGATGCCCCTGGGTATTTGTTTCACAGCTTAATGTGTTTAAAATACCAGTTTCTGTTTTAACAATGAAATTCCAATTGGTGCATCAGTGCAATGCAGATCAACAGTAGAGTGACTAATAATAAAAGCAATTTACACTATATAGTGGTTTTTCAAGGATTAAAAGATGCTTAGAATTAGATAGAACTTATAACAACTAACACTGGACAAACAGTACAGGTGACAAAACAAATAACAGTTCACATGAATAACAACAAAAGCAAATCATGAATGACAGGAGGTTAGCGTAAGGACCAGGGTGTTTCTTAAGTATCAGGATAGTGGGAGGTTGTAGGCAAGAGTATGTTTTAAATGTTTTTTTTAATGTAGATAAAGATTCTGGCTGTTAGATGTGACATGGTGGGGAGTAGAGCATACATGGAGAAAGCTCAATCAGAAGAGGGAGTGGTGAGTGACCTAGTTGTAGAAGATTGTAGATTGCAGATAACACTGTCAATGGAGAGAGCAAGGGAGCTGGTTTTATTGAGGGTTGATTTTAAACCAATATGAATGAGTTCAGTATTGTCACTGTTCAGCATTAGTGAGCTGTGTCTCACCCAGTTTCTAACTTCCAAGAGACATAGTTCTCTAACACCAAGATTTGGTTTACCAATCGACTTGGTCTGTAGATAAATCTGACTGTCATCTGCATGACATTGTAAATAAATAATGAAATGAAACTATGTAAATAGTAAACTATAGAAATAGTAAAGGCCCAAGTACAGAACCTTGTGGGACTCCATGAGTAACAGTGGATATGCTAGACTTATGTCCAGAGACAAAAATTGTTTTCCATCCATTAGATATGAAGTAAACCATCCAGTTTTAATATGAGAGTGGAAAGGATCACAGTGTCAAAAGCACCACTAAGATCTAGAAGTACGAGAACGCCAAGAGCACCATCATTTGCAGTAATTATTCCAAAACAAAACGCTTTAACACTAACGTCTCATGTGTTACTACTCATAGTTTTTGCTATGACTTCAAAGAATTGAAGGAGCTTAAGGAAAAATAGCTGTTTGCAACTGATGGATTGTTAGAACCCTGTAGAGTGAGTGAGTGTGAACATGAACTGGAACAGTGGAAGATTCGTACTGTGCGTGAGCGGAGGAACGCACGACCTCACACCCACACTGCTCACTCACATCCATAGCACACTCAGAACACTGCGTAGGATAGTGCAAAATGTGTGTGCCTGTGTGGACTCTGAAAAAGAGACTTTGCACACTGTGAGATGCTTACGTAACGTCCCTCAGGTGGGTGTGATTACATAAGAAAGTGGGACTGCGAGACAGAATCAGATTCATTTCTGTCACAAAACTGCCCAGCTCGCAAAAGTTATGGGATATTTCATTATGGGATATTAAAACAAATCATTTTGAGCAGTATATTTGTTAACATAAACAAAAGCTAACTTACAAAGACAAATACAAAGATCCTTACTCAAATGTTTGCCTTATGTTCCTCTGTTAGTCATCTAACAAATTTGACAGCTTTATGTCCAAAAGGTTATGGTGGTACAATCAGGCTGCAGATTGGATATCAGATTTCAGTACCACATATGAAAGTGGATCAGATCACAAGAGAAAATAAACACCTTTAGCAGCAGCATGAACACGGCAGCAGTGTCTCTCTAGTTAACATATGCTTTTCTCTTTTATAATCTTATAGCATTTATTTGCAATAAATAAACGAAACAAAATGTCCCCACAAGGATAAAAATTTGACGTTTTACCTTTTTTCTTTTTTTGACATACATTACATAACATGCTAATTTAATTTGATAAAACTAAAGAGCCAAAAGACTTGCTTTAGATTAGATGTAGGTGTAGCAATAATTAACAGCAGTATTATTAGGTCAATGGAAGGTCAACACAATGACAGAAAGACAAGTGTGTGTGTGTGTGTGTGTGTGTGTGTGTATACTTATGTTCCTATAACCTGCTTGTAGAGACTAAATGTCCTCACAACGACAGGAAAATGTACCAACTTTGACTTGTGAGGTTTTGCTGGTTCTCACTTGTCATTTATAAAACTAAAAAGTGCCAGAAGATTTACGTCAGTTTACTGATTTTAAGATTCAGATTAGGTGAGGTGGAGGTGTGGCATTATATACTGTAATAACGATATTCAGTGCAAAGTCCTCAGTTATAGAGAAACTTCATTGTGTGTGTGTGTGTGTCCAACTCACCTATGCTCTTCACAATGTTTAAGCTGTGGCTGAAGTTTTCCAGCGTGGTCTCCCTGTTTGTCACCATTCTAAATGACCATCAAAAAATTAGTGAGACACACACACACACACACACAGACACACACACATGCTCCTAAAATACATAAAAACTCTACACAAACACACTGTCTTTTACCTGTGTGAGTTGTAGTGCAAGCTTTGTGTTTGAGTGTGTGTGTCGCTGTCCTGCACACTGCAGGCTCGACTCGTGTGTGTACTCAGCTCCTCCATCTCTCCACTGAGCCGCCAATCTTTTTCTGTTACTAACGGCGACAGAGAGGTAGCTCCTCCTTTCGCGGTGCTCCCGTTGCTTGGAAACGATGTTCCATAACGTAAAGGTGATAAAGTGCTATATAGTAATATGTAAACACAGCACACACAAATGTGAACAAACACAGCATACACACACTGTGATTATACATGTGGTGCGACCTTGGACTACTTCAGGGGATACTTTGATGTGTGTGTGTGTGTGTGTATGCGGGTGTGTGTGTTTTTGTGTGTGTGTGTGTGTTTTTGTGTGTGTGTGTGTGTGTGTGTGTGTGGGAATGTGTGTGTTTGTGTGTGTGTAAGTGTGTGT
>JAUZSU010030598.1:0-10429 GCA_034780255.1 Parotocinclus maculicauda | reverse complement strand
GTATTTTCACACCATCTTTAATAGAGGTGAAATGTGAACTCCTTTTATACGCTACTGATGCTATTCAACAGCATACAGCTTAGCATAGGCGCCTCAGGCTAGCTATGAACAGTGCAAATAAACGCTTATCAATTAATGCTCAAAGGAAACAAGCGGTAGAACGGATTAAACCACCGAATTAATCTGTTCTAACGACATTCCTCATATTCCTATTTACATAGTTTCTATTATGCAGGTAAATCCTTAAGTCAGTTTGATAATCTGTTTTTATATGTAGTTTGATATGATGGTAGCTACCTGCTAGTTTGGGCAGTGTAAAAGCTAGCTGCTGTATGATAATGCTATATGAGGTCAGAATTTAAACCTGTTTAAAGTTAATTGATGACATCATTGTGTTGCCTTTTTATAATATTTAAACATTTGCATCACAGTGGCAGCAGTTTTAGTTTGCCTATTAGACCTATTAGGCCTATTTGGGCTCCAACACACACACACACACACACACACACACACTCACACACACTATAGCTGTCTATTACTCCTTGATTATGTTATTATTATTATTATTATTTTGTAAATTGGTGATATCTTGTAGTTAATTTAGTATGGTTCCTGTAAATGCTGTTTTATTCGATATAGTTTATGTTGTTTAGCAATATCAAAATCAGAATCTCTTTATTTCGTTGAGTATGATAAACACACTAGGAATTTTTCTTGGTAAGAGCACAATTAA
This sequence comes from Parotocinclus maculicauda, assembly GCA_034780255.1. Taxonomy (NCBI): domain Eukaryota; kingdom Metazoa; phylum Chordata; class Actinopteri; order Siluriformes; family Loricariidae; genus Parotocinclus; species Parotocinclus maculicauda. Next base: position 9,696 of record JAUZSU010030598.1, on the reverse strand, counting down.
TTCTAGATTGAATGTTGTGGATCTTTGTTGTTAAACATGACACAGTTATACTACTATATTATTCAGTTATTACTTTTTTAATGGGGTGATTATTAAAATTATATATACTTTATTTTGGAGGAAACTTTTCTTGTTTTTAGTTAGTGTTATTTATGTGGGGCAAACGAGTACTGTAGACAAAATATTTCCATAGCAGGGCATTTTTAATTACTATATTTATTAACTATATTCCAGATAAGATATTTTAATAGTTTGACTCCATTCATACAGTCACCCAGAGACTGTATTCATAAACATTATTTGTGCTCAAAGTAGCTCCTGGTGAGAAAATGTTAATATAAATCTTGTGATTAATTTGTGTGTTCCTCTTAAAGTTACGAGTACAGCAAGGAAAGATAACGTTATTCATAAAGCATCTTAACCCAAAGAAGAGGTTCTATGGATGAAAAGCTGTTAGAGGAGAATGAAGGTGGACTTTTAGGAGGCTTAGCAGAGAAAAAAAAATCCAGAAAGACAAGGAAGCGTAAGAAATTATGTCCAAATACTGGATACTCGAGTTACTCAAATGCCACAAATTAGATCATGTAGTAATAATAATAATAATAATAATTTGTGGTAGACCTTATTAGAGATGCACTTACATAACCTTCCAGGCCAGCAATGCTGTAGCACCTGAAAAGATATACAAACCAACCCCACCAGTTAAATAGATTGGACATTGCAACAGTCATATCTCTTGCTATGCACAGTTTGTCAGGCACATAGAGGAAGTGTCAGAAGGCAGAATGTTATGTTAGCAAACCACTGTCAGCAAAACAATGACACAGACCAATTAGTGGCACAATACTGCAGGTTTCCCCTTATCCTGAAAACCTGTTAAAGTTATGTCCTAGGAACAGTTTCAGTCATTTGGACTGTGTTTAAATATCTTGTACCCTCTTCTTTCTGGGCCATGTTTTTTGTAGTGTATGCAGCATGTGGTTTTGCATTATTCTGTTGAAAAACAGCATATGTTGCTTTAAGATCTCATTGTACTTTTCTGCATTAATGCGGCCATCACAGAAGTGTAAACGGCTTTGCCATGGGCACTGACACAGCCCTTGCCATGACAACCTGTGTGAGTCTTTTTGTCTTTTCAGTACTGATCCCACAGTGTCCATTAAAACAAAAACAAAAAAATTGAAATATGGATTCATTTGATCACAATACACATTTTGACTGTGTGATGATCTGTCCTAGATGCCTCTGAGCCCAGAAAAGTCTATGCCACTTCTGGACATGATTAACATAGGGGTTGTTATTTGCACTGTAAAGTTTTAAGAGGCATTTGTTAATGTAACTCCACATCATAGTGATTCATTAAGGTCTGATAAAGTGATTCCTACCATGTGTGGTTCTATCAGTTATTGTTGAATGATGGTTCAAACTAAAATGTATCCATATCCCTTGAATCGTTTAATCATATTCTGCACTGTAGAGGGAAGAAATATGCAAGTCCATTCCAGTCTTTCTTTAAGGTGCGCTGTTTTTTAAATATTTAAATAATTTTCTCACTCATTTGTTGACAAACTGGAGATCCTATGGCCACCCTCTCCTCAAAGCCATTCCTGGATGCTGCCTTTGTACCAAATCATGATTATAATCATCTGTGTGAAATCTGTCTCCAATGAAGTAAAAGTCAATGTAAGAAACACTGTTCATTTCAGCTGCATTTTTTATACTGCCCCAACCTTGGTATTTGTATACCTTTGTATTTGTTTTCAAGCCAGTCTTGCCCTAACCAATATGTCTGATGCATTTACATATTGCAGCAACAAGCTGAAGCAGTCGGCTTGTTCTTGCCCTTTGGCTCTGTATTTACACATAGAAAGCTTGCTACTTTCTTTACTACCTAAGGCTGCAAACACTCTAATTAAGCATTAGCTGCCATTTTAGCATAACAAATGTATTCAGTGAGTTATGGAAACCTGGGTAGATCAAACAAGTGCGCTGGTATGAATGACATTGATACTGTGGACAATGATTTTTCTACCATTTCAGAACGTTCAGTATTGATATTTGTGGAGAACACCAGTGGAACCAGTACATTACATTGCCAAAAGAGCAAATGTTCATAGAGATGGTAAACAGTTTTGAGGAATTGTGGGTGTTCCCCCAATATGACAGAGCAATAGACAGCTCTCTCATAACCATTATGGCTGCATCATTAATGTATGTGTTTATGTTCCATTTACACTGTGTGAATTAAATATTGTCAGGAGCCATCTCTGACCAGCTCCATTTGTGAGCTGAGTGATCTGATCACAATGTGTTTTGGGTGCGTTTGCACTTGACTATTCATGCGATCAAGGGAAATTTGAACATGATCCAATCACCAGAAATGCACGTTAATGTGAGGTATAATCAAGTAAAAAAGGGTAGACACATTTAGCTGTTTTTGCATTTTCTAGAGTTTGTTTTGCTTTTGCAGGGATGGTTAATAGCCCTTCCCCACCCCGCTTAGGGTGTACTATCACAAGACGATCTGGGTATGTTTGTCCCCAAAGCTCTATTATTTTGACTATTGTGATCCATACTGTATCCAGCGTGGTACGCTCAGGTGTGCTCAGGTGTGCTTGGAGGCTTCAGGTGTACTCAAACACAGTATGCATAGTGTGATCACTAATCATGCCCCAGCACAGAACACAACGCCAGCTCCCTCTAGAAAATTCTTGTTATATAAGCATGAATATCTGAACCTGAAAATTGCTGTGTGAATAATCAATAAATCCAAAATCCTTTTGAAAGGGCTGTGTCTAAGTATGGTCAAAACAATGCCAAAAAAACCTAATAAATCAGTAAAGCTGTGCAAACATTTCTTCACAAAAACGTGATTATGTTAGCGGGCTCGGGCACAGATCTTTTAAGCTCAGTGTGAACGCAGGCCAGCAGGGTGTTGGACACGGTACAAAACAGTCAGGTATAATACATATACAATGGGGAAAATAAATATATGATACACTGCCGGTTTTGCAAGTTTTCCTACCAACAAAGAATAGTGAGCTCTGTAATTTTTATTGTAGGTACACGTCAACTGTAAGAGAAAAAATCCAGAAAATCACATTGTATGATTTGTAAGTAATTCATTTGCATATTATTACATAAAATAAGTATTTGATCACCTACAAATCAGCAAGAATTCTGACTCTCACAGACCCTCCTATTCTGTATTTATTACCTGTATTAATTGCACTTGTTTGAACTCGTTACCTGTATAAAGACACCTGTCCACACACTCAATCACACTTCAACCTCTCCACATGGCCAAGACCAAAAAGCTGTCTAAGGACACCAGGGACAAAATTGTAGACCTGTACAAGACTGGGATGGGCTACAAGACAATAGGCAACAGCTTGGTGAGAAGGGAACAACTTGTGCTGCAATTATTATAAAATAAAAGAAACACAAGATGACTGTAAATCTTTCTTGGTCTGGGGCTCCATGCAAGATCTTACCTCGTCGGGTAAGGATGATTCCGAGAAAGGTCAGGAGTCAGCCCAAAAATGACCTAAAGAAAGATGGTACCACAGTCTTAAAGATGACCATTAGTAACACACTACATATGGATTAATCCATGGATTAAAATACTTCAGGGCAAGCAAGGTCACCATTTAGTTTTCAGCACCAATACTGCATGGTGAGTCTATAGTCACTGGATACATTGCGTGCTTCTTTGGGGGTTTTTCGCAGGGGCTACCAAAACCATGTTTGAGGTTATACCAGCTGCATTCCCCGGACATTAGAATTGTCTGTTCCATCTTCAGTTATCTGTGATAAACAACAAACATTTTGAACTTTCCATGCTGATAACATTTGGCCACAAGAGATCTACCCAGTCTGATTGCAGCAGTGGATTCCTGAGACAGTTATGATACGTGACCACCTTCTATTTGGAAAAGCTTGTCCAAAAATCCAATATGGCGGCTTTCAAGATGCTGGCCATGTTCTGGACATAAAAATAAGCCATGATATGTTTTCCCTTTTGTCTCTGAAATAAAATGGTGTCCTGTTGCTTTTGACTCAAGCTACCACAACACAGCTGAAACAACAGCGGCAAGTCTCAATAGGCAAAAAATTATGTAATATTGTTTGCCGCTAGAAGCTTAACTGAGCTCCGAGTAGAACTGCATTGCTGAAGGGTATGCTGGGTACAGCTCACTAGCTAGCCAGGTAGCATAAGATATACCATAGCATAGCCTAACCTATCATTGTATAGCCATCTGCTAAGAGCTGGGAGAGGCTCAGTCAGATTAAAGAACAGAAAACAGAGATTTAGGATAAAAAAAAGTTAGGCTGGAGGTGCTAAAGAATAACTTGTTTCCAAGAATGGACCTGTGTCTAAGGTTAGGATTAATTTTGGTTAAAAAAAACATCTGCTGCAGACCAGTTGGCTATAAATTGCAAAGTCCATCATGCACTGTTGTTGTTGCTGGTGGTCATATCTGTCAATATGTCGTTTTACTGGTTGATCCATTGCTACAGTGGTTCCCACACTCTAATCCCCCCACACACAAAGACACACTTGTTTTTCTTCCACTGGAACTTATTTTAAACGTTGCAATTCATGCAAAACTGCAACATCTTTTTGAACAAAACACAATAGTGACAAATAAGATACAGTGAAATTGTTACAAGTGATCTGTGTTATGCATTTCACTTTCGACACGTTTGCTCAAAATGTGCCTTGCTGCGAAACATTGCCCCAGGGGAACCCCCATACGCCTCAATATGTTGTAGTTGCATGTCAGAAAGATTTGCAGTGGACACACAGCAGAGCTTTAGGCATTGATTTACAGTGGACACACAGCAAAGCTTTAGGCATTGATTTACAGTGGACACACAGCAAAGCTTTAGGCATTTTTCACTGTAAATTGTAGAATTTTGCAAAACTTTTAATTTCTGCCTTTTCTGTATTAAATTAAAAGTTGAATCTTGTTGTTCTGTATGTGGTGTGCTTTGTAATGTGTACCACTTTTTTGACACTTTCATAGTGGCTCTATAACAGATTGTGAATTGGTTTGCTACATTTAATAACTGTATACCTGTGTATTGTAAATAATAAAGCAATCTTATACTGAGTATCTCTATCAAGTTTAATAATATAATCCAGTTGTTTGCACCAGATGGCACACAGGGCAGACACTGTGAAGTCTCTGTACAGTTTACAGGAAAGTAACTGTCTCTTCCCCAGCACACTACAATTTTATTCAGGCTTTTGGGACTGGCAACTTTTGAGGCTAGTAGTTTAGTTTCTCATATGACCCTAACCTTTGTAATTTTACAATTACAAACTGTAGTCCATTCGTTTCTCTGTGTACTTTCTTAGCCCACTTTACTCTGTTCTCTAATAGTCAGGACCCCCATAGGACCACCACAGATCAGGTACTATTTGGGTGGTGGATCATTCTTAACATTGCAGTGACACTGACGTGATGGTAGTGTGTTAGTGTGTGTTGTGCTGTAGGGCTGCAACTAACGAATATTCTAATAATCGATTAATCTGTCGAATATTTTTTCGATGAATCGGATATTTAAATAAATATTTTTAAGTAGCAAAAGCTAAGAGATACACACACATTGGCACAATACGGAACAGTGTGTAAATACCTAATTACACAAATTAGAGTAGCTTGATTATGTTACCTTAATCCCTGTCTAAATATAATTCATCCTGCCTATACAGTGCAGTGTCTTAATATATACTTTGTCAGAAAATTCAAACTTAATCATTAATTACCACAACTGTGTACAAGTTATATTTATTTATAAAGCACATAAACACTGCTTAAGCTAATTACACTTAAATTAAAAGTAACACACATGTACTCCATCACTGCCATTATCCAGTTAACAAGTAAAAAACAGCATTAACCATGTTATGCCAGGTCGGATAGTGTGTGTGCACCGTTATGTTTCCTCACTTTAAAACAGAACACAATCTACTGTAGTGACTCTTACCCTGCTGTTAAGCTCCCTTTATCCTCATCAGTTACTCCAACATGTTTAAGGTGCTGTATCATCACCGTTTGCTCCTGTGCCAAGTCTAATCACTTTTGCAAAGCTTACATGTTACACATATTTAAGTTGTGTGAAGCGTGAAGTTCTCCCACACTTTTGAAGATTTAAGCCGAACCTTCTTTTCGGTGTCGGTTGTGTTTCTTTAAGAGGTTAATACATTCTACAAATGTTAAACTTATTTAGAAATTTCAGTGTCGCTCCGTTGAAGTCGTTGATGAAGCGCCGCAGGTGACATAAGCGGATATGTTAAGGGGAGTAAAACATAAATCGAGTGACACAACGAATCGATAATGAAATTCGTTGCCAACACGTTTAATAATCGATTTTTATCGATTCGTTGTTACAGCCCTATGTACAATAAATAAAAAGTAGGTCTATATAAATACAAAAATACACCGTCTAACATTCTAATCTCTTACAAGTAGTTACGGGACGAGACTTAGACGAGAAATGTTTAGTACTTGATCATGTGTAGATGGTACCTGAGGTAGAATCATGTTCTAACATGATATGCACTTGGCAGCATTCCACCTAGTAGCAGCGAATATACTGTGCAGAAAATACTAAATTAGTGCAGGTTGCAATAAGATGCAAGTAACAGCTCAGAAATGCTAAAGTAACATTATGTATGTGTTACAGTCCATCTTGTGTGTGTCAGAGTCCAGTGTTGAGGACTCTGATGGCTTGTGGAATTAAGCTGTTATGTAGTCTGGTTGTGTTGGTCCATATGCTGTGGTACCTTCTTCCAGATGGCAACAGAGTAAAAAGTCTGTGTGATGGATGAAATAGGTCCTCCACGATGCTGAGAGCTTTACGGATGAGTTAAAAATGTCCCTTAGAGATGGAGGAGAGGCTCCGATGATCTTTTCGGCCGTCCTTACTACTCGCTGGAGAGTCTTGCGGTCTGATGCAGTGCCGTTCCCGAACCAGACAGTGATGCAGCTACTCAGGATGCTCACAGTGGTTCCTCTGTAGAATGTGGTGAGGATTGGAGGTGACAGATGCAGTCTCCTCAGACAGTAGAGACGCTGTTGTGCTTTCTTTGTGATGAAGCTGGTGTTGAGGGTTCAGGTGATATTCTCCGACAAGGAATTTGGTGCTCTTGACGATCTCCACAGAGGAACCATCAATGTTCAATGGGGAGTGGTCCTTTGTTGTTTTCCTGAAGTCAATGACCATCTGCTTGGTTTTGTCCACGTTCAGAGACAAGTTATTGTCTGTCCGTCGTTTCACCTCCTCTCTGTATTCTGACTCATCGTTGTTGCTGATGAGTCCCACCCCGGTCGTGTCATCTGCAAACTTCACTGTAGAGTTTGAACTGTGCATTGCTGTACAGTCATGGGTGGGCAGAGTAAACAGCAGTGGACTGAGTACACAGCCCTGAGGGGCTCTGTGGTGGTGTTAAAATTGTTTTTTCCGATCTGGACAGACTGAAGTCTCACAGTCAAAGTCCAGGATCCAGTTAAAATCAGATGCTGGGGAATGATGGTGTTGAATGCTGAGCTAAAGTCTATTAACAGCCTCTTAATGTGTGTTTTTACTGTCCAGGTGAGTGAAAGCCAAGTGGAGTGTGGTAGAAATGGCATCGTCCGTTGAACGGTTAGAACGGTATGCAAACTGTAGTGGGTTCATGGTCCGAGGCAGCAGGGTCTTGATATGTTTCTCGAAGCACTTCATGGTGATAGATGTGAGTGCTACGGGACGATAGTCGCTAAAGCATGACACTGTTGACTTCTTTGGCACAAGATTGATGGTGGTAACAGAGACGTGGTCTGAGTATCCAAGGTGGGGCTCTGTTTGTGTAAATTTTATCCAGCGTGTTCGCTCCTCTCGTAGCAAAGTAAACAAGCTGGTAAACTTTACAGAGAACAGACTTGAGATTTGCATGACTGAAATCTCCAGCGATTAGAAACATTAAAATATTATCCATCTGGATAAATGTTCTGCAGGTTGCTGATAGCTCTGTACAGATTACTCAGTGCTTCCTTTGCGTTTGCGCTGGGCGGAAGATCCTTCGTGACTATGAACATGCTGGTGAATTCCCGTGGGAAATTAAAAGGCCTACAGGCCTGGTTCACTAAGTAGGCAGAGTTCCTGTAGCGTTCGCAGTAGATTGTCCTGCAGGTTGGTTTCTGGCTGGTTTCTTAACCTCAATAGTGTCTGGTGTTGTAAACTATGGAAGTTCTGGTTCCCATACGTTTATAATGCAGTGTTCTAAAACACCTTGACAAATTTTACAGCAAGACTAACAAAAAACACTGTTTAGTCCAGATCTAAACCTGAAAGAGAATCAGTGGATGGACCATAACTGACTGACTGACAATGCTTTGTAAAGTTTTAGTGTGGTCACGTTCTGTCTTAACTTTGTCTAAACTCCATATTACTTAACAATGCAATAAGAGAGTGTGTACAGTTTAAGATGGATACAATCATTTCATTGTAAAGATGCTTGCAATGGATTGATTCACTCAATCCCTTCTTGCATTGAGCTTTCTCTCTCTCTCTCTCTCTCTCATAAACCTATTTATGGAACTAGAAACTGTCTTTATGCGACAGGTCAATTTTTTCTTATTGTATTTACGATGCAAGCAGGTATGTTAGAAGAGAGCAGGGAACTGACAGAAGCTGTGAAAAACGAGTGTATTTAACACTGGTGCCTGCATTGCGGAACTATGTAACAATCCATACTCTGTGTACTGTAGATCCCATGTAATTTTCATGAATGGAAACCACTTATAATCATCTTTGTGCTTATAATTAGTGCAATGTCAGGTAATTAGGTATTCAGTCACTGCATGTGTTAAATAACTGTGCTGTGTACAGCTAATACACATATAAATTAGATTAGTAACCATAATAATAAGGATAATAGCGTTACATGGCATGTACATATTTTTCAAAAACAGTCATAATGATTTTCTATAGGCACTAAACCTGCTATTTTAATTCCTTTTCACAGGATGCTCCTGTAAAATTGTGTGATTTTGGTTTTGCCAAAATTGACCAAGGTGATCTGATGACACCACAGTTCACCCCTTACTATGTAGCACCTCAGGTAAGGCAATTGTCCTTTTATTTGGTAATTTTCTTGTTTAGATAATTGATATATTTTATATTTACAATGGATCTTTCAGGTATTAGAGGCACAAAGACGCCACCAAAAAGAAAAGTCTGGAATTATACCTACCTCACCTACCCCTTACACATACAACAAAGTAAGAGGTTTTTTGTTCTTTCTCTCTCTTCTCTCTCTTATTTTGTTTATTGACCATGTTCCAAAGATACTTGTGAAAAGGTTTAAACATTTAGAAAAAAAGTGATGAAAAATCAAGACCAGTCTAGCTTATACTAATATCCACGTGCATATTGGCAGGATAATTTTCCTTAGTTTTAAAAGATAAAACAATGTCTAAATGTCTAGATACAATATTTGTAATAATGAGAATATAGAAAATATTAATATCAATAATAAATATAGAACACACCCTTAATATTATTTGTATTACTATCCAGGGATAATAGGTGGGAAAAGTTTCTTGAGAATTGTTATGCAAATCCTCCATTCAGTGCATCCGGAAAGTATTCACAGCGCTTCACTTTTTCCACATTTTGTTACGTTACAGCCTTATTCCAAATTGT
>JAUZSU010030587.1:0-10430 GCA_034780255.1 Parotocinclus maculicauda | reverse complement strand
ACTTATGTAAATATGATTTCTTTGTTTTTTAATTTTAATAAATTTTCAAAACTCTCAAGAAAACTTTTTTTTACATGGGCATAATGGGGTATTTTGTGTAGAATTTTGAGGACAGAGATTAATTTAATACAATTTGGAATAAGGCTGTACCGTAATAAAATGTGGAAAAAGTGAAGCGCTGTGAATACTTTCCGGATGCACTGTATGACATACATTTAAAAACATACCACAACTCAGCTTTTCTATATGATACATTAGTCTATGATAACAGAAAATGTTCCATAATTACATTTGCTCCTGCATGGGCTGTGTAATAAAACAGGTTCACACTTCACAACCCCTTTTATAAGACTGTATACAGTATATGCATAATTATATAGATAATGGCTTGTTCAAAATATATTTAAATGTGCAGAAACATCATGGAAAATGTAATCATTTTTATTCGGATAAATAAACAAAATAAATAAACATTTGGATAAATAAACAAAATGTAATTGAACACTTAATATCCAAACCTTTATATGACTTTCGAATCTGTAGCATTTTATAGAATAATTAAGACCTGTCTATATTTAGTCTCTTAAAGAAATGAATAAAAATGAGTAATAAAGCAGAGGACAAAGTATCATTACTTACCATGGGCTTTTTGTACTCGTTGGGTTTGATGCAGCGTACAAAGAAAGGTTGACACACACTCAGCGTGCGCATCAGCAACTCTAGAGAACGCTTAAACTGACTGCTCAGGGTCGGGGAGCGCTTCCTCGTCTCCGCCCCCTGCACCCCAGGAAACACACACATACAAAATAAAGTCAGGACTTGTGAGAAACACAGATCAAGAGGATGCTTTAACTCCTTCCTGACCTCCAGCTGTTTCGTTTTCTCTCACCCTTCACCACTCAAATTCTCTATCCCCTAAAAGCCATCATCTCTATTCCTGTTCAGTTCTAGATGTTCAGCAGGAAGCTGTTCAGCTCCAGCAGGCAACATCTGACAAATATACGATTCAGCTAAACGGAAACTAGATTGTTCTCATTCTCAAATGGCTGCAGAGAACAGCAGGGGTGAGACCTTTATTAGGTACTATTAATATCCTTCCAATGACATAATGACCAAAAACTTACAAAAAAACATAATTTTATCAAATGCTTTTTATAGAAATATAGTTCAGTGATCTTACGGTCTGTGATAATTATAATTCTATTAAGAAATACATTCTGAATCACAATGTAAATATGCTTGATGTGTTAATTTTTCCCCTCTGTGTTTAACGTGTATTGGTTCAGTCTCAACTAGTGCACACACCATATACAGTGATTCCTGATAAACTAATTCACTATTTTAAACTCTTATCCACTAAGTGATGGCACCGTCTTAGTAAGGATAACAGAAATAACTCTGACTGTCAAAATCCTGACTCTCTAAATGAGAAAGGAGCAAGTCTTGAATATTTTTTAAGACCTGCTGAGCAAAGATAGGAATGAATCTTTGTAAAGACCAAATAATTCACAGATTCACACACTTCCCTGCAGGAATGGTAAAGTAATGACTTTCAAACAATCAAATGGTTTACTAATTCAAACACTGACCTGCTGAATGAGAGAGGAGCGATTCTGTGTATTGGAAAAAGGTGTACTGATTAAAAAACTGAGACACTCAGTAATAGAGGAAAGCACTGAAAGCACTACTCACAAGAATTAGGGGATATTTTGAAAATAAAATTATTTAATTAAACATGATCATCATAAAAGCAAATAAAAAGTCAAAGAAAGTTTTTGATTACGCAAATGAGATCTCAATTATCATGACTGATTGCAAGTGATATAATCATGGGGTTGAACAGAAGCATGTTAAACTAGATAAGAGTACCTTACATTTACTGTTTAGTAGGGTGTATGATCACCCAAGACTGCCAAAATACACTGACAGTGATGAGACATGAACAGGATCAGACTGTTCAGCAGTTCTTGTGGGATCTTCTGTCACTTTTGCTCCAGAGCAACTTCCATACCAAGAGGCGTTGTGAGAGGCTTTGGACGGTTTGTCAGACGTCTTTCCAATACATCCTAAGTATGTTCAATGGGATTCAGGTTTGGAGATTCTTGCCTCCTGAAGCATACTGTTGATGAGATGTGCATGGTGAAGCCATGAAAATAAAAGTTGTTTCCAACTGCTCCAGAATAGGGTATCACTATAAGGCACAGCATTATGGTATCTGACAGCAGTCAGCAATCCATTTCTGATGACATGGAGCTTGGTATGATCACCAATGCTGATGTCAGCCCAAACCACAATTTCACCAGCACCAATGGAGTTCCTTTCTCACATGAAATATGGATTCTCTCGTGTTCCTCATTCACACCAGATAACGACACAATGATTGTCAGGCTGCAAACTGAACCGTGACTCATCAGAGAAGAGGACAGTTGATCACTCATCACTGGTCCAATGACGTTGCTCATCAGCCAACCTTCTACAGGTTCTACAGTGTTCAGCAGATAACAGAATGCAAACCTCACCGGGCAGAACCTGTCCCCGCAACTTTGTTAAATTGCTGTGCCTGTTCTTTCTTGCCAATAAGGTCAAGTAGAGGTCATCTCTTGCTGCTGTGGTAGATGGGCAACCCTGCACTAGTATTCTTCGTACTGTTCCAGTCTTTTAAAACCAATTCCACAGTCTGCTAATCATGATTTGAGATGTTCCAATTGCTGTTGCCACTGTTGTCTGTGTTTCATCATTTTCAGGACGCCCTGTGACTCTCCAAGTCACTGCCAATTTAGACAAAACGCACATGTCTTTTATAATGTGGGAGGAAAACAGAGTACCCGGAGTATACCCATGCAGACATGGGGAGGACATACAGACTCCACACAGAATGGACCCAGACCACTCCACCCTGGGATTTAACCCAGGACCTTCTTGTTTGTGAGGCAGCAGTGTTACCCACCAAGCCACCGTGCTGCCCTAATTGTGTTACAAAGGCATTGCAAGAGGTGGGAAATTCCAGGATGTACACTTAACCCATTAACTGCCAAATTTGTTTCTGAACATTTTTTACTTTATTTCTGTCCGCCTACATCCCATCCCATTAGTAGGCGAGTTAAAGCACCCGATCTCCAAATGGGGATCATGGTTTTTAATGGGTTAAGATCAGGGAACGTTCAGATACTCAAGCACTTTCAGCCTTTTATATAGTGCATTTTCACCAATTACATTTTTTAAAGATTTGTTTTGCAACTCATTTGCATTACTTTCTCTAACTTGTAGTTTGCTTTTCTGATGTTCTTGTTTAATAAAAAAAAATAATATACTTCTTTTTTAATCACTTCATATAAAATTTTCAATATTCACTAATATTTGTGAGCAGTGTACTTAATATTCAAATGATTCACTGATTCAAACACTGAACTTCAATGAAAAATTGACTGATTCAGACACTGCCTTACTAAAAAAAAAGGACTGGCTAGCATTTAAATCCAAATTAATCAGTCATTTTGGTATTATTTTAAAAAGAAATATACTTATAACAGGGGTGTCCAAACTGTTTTTATCAATTGCCAAATGTAAAACAAATATGCAATCACAGAACACATACGCTCTAATAATAATCTATATGAGAACTTGATTATTAGGATTGACTTTAATAAACTTAATAGACATGTCTCAACCACTTTTAGTATGCTCTGTAATAAATGATTGCAGATATCACAAAAAGTTTTAATGGGTGGAACAGTGGCTAGTGCTGTCACTTCACAGCTCAAGAGGCCAAGGTTCAAGTCCTGGATTGGCCACTACTTGTGTGGAGATGGTATGTTCTCCCCCTCAGCCTGAGACTGCCATTACATTTCTTCCCACAACCAAAGACAAATGGATTGGGTTCCAATGGCCAGAGACTGCTTTCATGTCTGGCCTGTCTGTCTTTTCATGCCGTAGCATTTGGTCAGGAGTGTCTGATGGGTGGTCCGGCTTGGCTGGTTATTGGATCTTTGACTTATGCAACCTTGCTTTAGACTAAGCAATCAATGAGACATGGTGATCTGTGATGTTTGGGCGCTGTCTTCTTGCCTCTCAAGTGTGATTACTTTGGTTTGTGGATTGCTGGGGAGGTAGGCTGTTGATGTCTCAAGTGATCCCTCTTAGCTGTGTTACGTTCTGGTTCTTTCTCTTCAAGCTTCTGTTCCAGAACCAGTTCCAGCCCACACACTAAGGTATTCCTCCACCTCAGCTGTTCTGCCATCATCAGCCCCAACCCCACTGTACTGAGACCACACCAGAGGGCAGTAGCTTTTTCCCTCCTCTGGTCAATTGAGGATGATATGCCACCAAGACTTTCCCACCAAGGACACAAAATCCTACAGTCACTCTGTTTACAGGACTAAATAAAGCCAATATTTCACATTTTTACAATATTATATGCAATATTTCTCTTTACTATTAGCTTATACACTATATCTTTTAGATTCTCTGTTTTATTAAATTCTTCATAATATTTCATTTTAATTAGATAGCTTGGTTAATTATTATATGTAACATATAAGCTAGCCAATCAGGATGGGTCCCTTTTTGAGTCTTGATGCTCCCAAGGTTTCTTTCTCATAATGTTTAGGGACTTGCCAATGTCACCCTAGGCTTGCTCAGTCTGGATTGTCCTTATGATTTAAAAGATTATCTAAAATTTTAAAGCTGCTTTGAGACAACGCTCTATTGTAAAAAAGTGCTGTAGAAATTAAGCTGGCTTGACCTAACAAATAAAAACAGTTGACACATGTTCGTGGGTTTGTCTGTATGAGTGCAAGTTCTCTTTTAAAGGGTTGGTCCTTTGTTCCCTGTGCTGCCTAAATGGCCCTGAACCTTTGCAACTATAAATTTGACTAAGTGGGTATAAAGTTACGTTTTTTAAATCATTAACAAAGCTAATTAATAAGAAAAAGCAGATTGCAGGATTATGCTAATACTAATAACAATGACGGCAACAACAGAGTTAACATTTCACTAGAAGAATGAAGATGATTTCTAAAGCACCATGGTGCAAAACATTTAAATAAACACACTCAAATACAAAATTAAATTAAATTAAAAAATGAAATGTATGATAGAGTATAGTGAGATGGATATAAGTATATAAATACATGTAATGATACTTACACAGGACTTACTCAGACTTATACAAATGTTTTGTCACCCTGGTAAATGAAATGTAAACTTGTAGCATTACCATTCTCCACTAAACAACTCTCAATTAAAATTATAGACCAGGGGTGTCAAAACCTTTGCAATGGCCAGTAGGAATCGACAGCACAGACGTGAACACATGAAAACATGACAGGGCCTAATTTAGTGATCTTTTATGAGATGAAGTTAGATTTCAAAGTGTAATTTTGTAAAGCAAAATGATCCATATGAACAAACAGGCAAACACATAAACAGGACAGCGATTATTGAGACTAGGGTTGTGTGTTCTAGTGTTACCTTCAGAGGAAGGGGAGGCGTGTTAGAGGCCCCATAACCACACAGAAACTGTAATAAGGTTTTAACAAAAATGAGAGAAAACATTCCAAACAATCCACAAATACAGACAAGAGTTAAGGTGAGTTAAAGAAAAGGTTCTTTGTGTAGATTTAGTTATCTGCATTAACCAATAACAAGAATATTGCCATAAACCAGCCATAAACTTCTAATGATAAAGGGTAAAGTCTTACCATCATCAGTATGTTCATTATAACATCATTAAAACAACAACATTATTAACAGAACTGTAAATGGATAAATATAAAGAATGAAACTTGAGAACAAATTTGTTGAGTTATGAAAATAAATTGTAGCTACAATTGTGATAGAGTTAGGAAAACAATGTCATAGATATATGAGGGTGAAGTTAAAGAGCTTAGAAAATAAAGGTAAATTGGAAAATTCAAATTGAAAAGTCCAAAGTTCCAGAATTATTTTTTTTTTAAGTAGCAGCATGTTGCAGTAACGGTTATAAAGCTACAACGTTAATATCATAATATTTAGAGAATAAAGTGTGTATTTTTAAAATATGTAGAAATTACCATTGCAACGTCAGCCTGAAAGATCTGCTTGATGAACTTGTTCTTAGATGAGTGAACCAGCTGAATAATGTCACCATGTAGGGTATCTCTGTTCTTCTCTAGAAATCCTGCACACAAGTTCAGTTTACTTAGGTTTCACTGTTACACATTTATTATATTAAAAACTCTGTCTTATTGACTCTGCTTTTAAAATGTCTAAAGAAAGGGAAATTACATATTCTCTGCTGGAAACAAATCCAATACATTTGTGCTCATTTTAATGTATTGTCACAAACGGTGTAGGAAGGCGGAGGCAGACACGATGTGCGGAAAATACCAGGTTTATTGTAAAGGAAAAAACAGAAAGCAACCCAAAACTAAAACATAACGAGACGACGTAAGATCAAAGGCTGGATGTCCAGAAGGGACAGGAGAAGATCCTACCTCACCTGTGTCAAACACAAAACAAAGTAAAAATCATAATGTGTAACAAAGAAAGCTTTGCGTCGTATGAGCGCGGACGCAGCCTAGATTACACTGATCAAATCTTACCCTACAGATGTTAATTGTAAAAAAGTTTGTTCCCTGCAGAGGATGTGCTGAAATTTGTATTACTAAAATTACCAAAACATGTAATTTGGCTGAAAATTAGCACTTAAAGGCATGGTCAATTTCATTTCATTTGTTAATAAACATTAATTTGTACAATTTCAGGTCAGCAACACATGTTGGGATGGGAACAGGTTAGGTTTTGTGATGAGGAGAAAAAATAATATAATATAATAATATAATATAATAATAATGATTTCAAACATATGATGTCAACATTTGATTATAATCATGAGTTGCTACAAAAACAGGAAAAAACAGAAACTCAAGATGTTACCCTCCCTACTAGTGATCATCTAACAATGATGGTATGTAAATAATGGTGTGCATGGTCACAATGAGAAAGCCACTGCTCATTTCTGGCCATCTGCAGTTTGTTAATTATCACACACCAGAGGACTATTGGAAAACCATTTTGTGTACAGAGTACTTAAATAAATGCAAAAAATTGTGTACAGAGATGAAAACACTGCATTCCAACATATGAACCTTATGCAATTTGTGAAACATGGTGGTGGTGGAAGTATCATGGTTAGTTTTCATCAAATATTCCACGATAGCTTGTTATAATTGACGGAACATTAAAATCGAATAACACCAGGCAAAAGAAAAATGTCAGAACATCTATCCATGAACTAAATCTCAAGGAAATGTGGCTCCCACAACAAAACAACAACCCTAAACTTGCCAGTAATTATACCAAAGAATGGTTAAATTATGGTTGGAATAAACATTTTCAAGTCATAGTCTTGACCTTAATCCTACAGGAATCTTGTGAATGGACCTGAAGGAAGCATGTGAAAAAAACAACCAACTTCCAAGAGTAGAAAAAGCTCTGTAGAGAGGAATGTCCTAAAATGCCACAGTTGTTTAATAGGGTTCTCTTTATTTACATCTAGGGATTTTGTGAAAATTGGATTTTGTTTTAGAGCAAACATATGCAGAAATATGTAACACTGCAAATTGTTCAAACACCACAGCATTGAGGTTTTTGTATTATATTTATACCAACCTCTGGTTTCATAGTAGACGATGCCGGCAAAGTGCTGGATGCCAAATTGGGTCTCATAGCTGTTTTTGGGTGGGATGTAGTTGGTGTTGAGCTTATGTTGAGAATTCAGTTTGTTCAGCATGGTTGTGTCTGTACCCTGAAAGAAAAAAGTCATGTGTCCCATAAACTCAGGGTTATGAAGTATATACATGAGAATGTGCAAAGAGCAAAGTGTTCATAATTTGAGATTACGATACATCTAAAATTAATTTGGCTTTATTGTACTAAACCTGATCAGGTAAACTGGACCTGGTCCCTTCAATAACTCTTCTGCTTTTGATGCTCATTATAAAGGTTTAAAATGTGTTAAATGGCATAAATATGTTAGTTTCATAAGATATGTATATTATGTACAGGATTTCTGTTAGAGTTATAAGAAAATAAGTAAATAGATTTACAGAAAACATAATTTAAACCAAATCCCACAATGAGCCACAACATTAAGTGTTCTTTTGGCACTACATTACTGTGTGTTGTGCTGGTATGATTGAATCAGACACTGCAGTGCTGCTGAGGTTTTTAAACATTTCAGTGTCACTGCTGGCCTGAAAGTAGTCCACCAACCCAAATGTTCAGCCACCAGAATTTTGTAGGCATCGTAATGTGAGCACTGATAAATGATTAGAGGATGATTAACACAAACTGTACAACAACAGATGAGTTGCTGTCTCTGACTTTACATCTACAAGGTGAAGCAATAACCTAATAAGATCTCCAATAGAGTCAGCAGTAAGCGAAAAGTGTTTGAAAGCTCCAGCAGTATGAATGCAGCAGAATGAAGAACCAGCCAAATATACAGGAGTACCTGATCTGTGCTGGTCCTGTGTGGATCCTGAGAACAAAGGGGACTAACAAAGTATGTGGAGAAACAGATGGACTACAGTCTGTAATTATAAAACTACAAAGTGCAGTGATAACGAAAACCTAAATAAAAATAAGCAGAATATAAATGAAAATATTGAGATGTATAAATACTGTATATATACAGACTTTTGCACACTATAGGTCAGCGAATAATTATACAATCTAACAAGCACATCCTGTTAATGCTGGGTGAGGGAAAACCGGCAAGGGCAAGACTGTGCTATGATTATTAATGATTGAATGCTGTTAATTTAACACAAAACTCACCAGTGGACCAGTTTGGGAATGTTATTGTCACTTCAAAGCTAGGTGGTTATGTGGTGTTACATTTTTTTCATCCCTCTCCTCCTACTATGTTCTACATTGTAGAAGATTGCCTGTGTCTTTACTTACCTTGGGGAATTTACTCTCCTCATCGATGAGGGAGATGATGTTCATGGGTTTGATGGCGATCATGTCCAAAGCATCCTGATTGTCGGTGAACTCGATGTGCTGCCAGTTGATGTTCTCTAAGTTGTATTCCTCCTGCTCCAGCTTGAAGACATGACGCACAAAGAACTGCTGCAGGTTCTCGTTCGCAAAGTTGATGCATAGCTGCTCAAAGCTAAAGAGAGAATTTTTAAAAATATAATGGAGACTGACTTGGCTTGCTTTGTTGCTGGTATGACAGGTGAAGCATACCTGTTAATTGTGAAGTTCTCAAATCCAAAGATATCCAGCAGGCCGATGGATCTGCGCACAGCTTTGGGTTCATGAGACGGTGGCTTGTAGATGGCCGCATTAATTTTTTCAACAATCCACACAAACATGCGGCCATATATTCCCTATAACATACAAGCACAAATATGTACATACCAGTGGCGATTGCTCTAAGACTGCAAGGGAAGCTTAGCTTCCCCTAAAATGTCAAAATATAAGTGATTAAATATATACTGTTGTGTGAACATGTCATTGACTAAATATGCGCTACAACGCGCTCAACTTTTGTTCAGAATCAGCTTCTTATCACTGGTAACGACGCGGCTTTCTCCAAAAAGTGCTATATAAATAAATAAAGCTGACTTGACTTTTATGGGGGAGGGTCCATCTTTAGTAGTGCGAGAGACCATTCCTGAAGTTGGGGCAGTGGGATATTACAGTGTTGTCCTGTTATGTCTTTGTCATGTATTTGTTAATGGAAATACTTTGGGCTTAACATTCATAATGTTGGGGGTTTAACATGGTTGTGAATGTTTTGTTGTTAATGTTGAGATTTATTTAAGGTACTGCAGTTGGATGGGCCTAGAGTCAGATCTGTGGCTTATTAATGTGAGCACATAGAAAACAAGTTAGTCTGCAGTGGGAATTGGAGAGGAGACAGACATGTGCAGGGGGTTTTGTCTAGATTCTGAGCCTGTAGGTTCATGTAGTCTGGTTGGTATAGCAGGCTGACTGTAGTTTATTTTCTGTTCAGTATAATTGTTGTTTTTTTAGATCGCCACTCAAATCTGCTGTAAAATTTCTTTTTTAACGTATTATATGTATGCAAATAAGTCACCTTGGGTCCTAGGTAGATTACTGACAGCCAAACTTACCACAATAGCGCTTATGTATCAATATTGCATCAGATCTGATGATTGTCGTTTTGTCTCTGTATATAGACTATAAAACAAGTGCCATTTTAATACATTTATTACTCACTCACCAACATGCATGATAGTCTGTTTTCAGATTTATGTGAACACATTTACATTTACATTTACGGCATTTCGCAGACGCCCTTATCCAGAGCGACTTACAACTTACAATTTAAGCAATTGTGGGTTAAGGGCCTTGCTTAAGGACACAACTGTGGCAGCTTGGCAGAGGTGGGATTCAAACCCAGGACCTTCAGATCC
>JAUZSU010030576.1:0-10431 GCA_034780255.1 Parotocinclus maculicauda | reverse complement strand
TCTCATACTAAATTCTTACACTATAATTCTGTATGGCATCAAACCTTTTTGTTGTAAAGCTGCTTTGTGACAATACTGTATTGTAAAAAGCGCTATAGAAATACACTGACTTGACTTGACTAGCAGGGTGTACCTAATAAAGCGGCCGGTGAGTGTATTTCAGTTATAAAGTCAATGCACGTAACACGTTGCGTCGTAACCACCCTAAGTGAGGAGTAAACGGAGTGCGTTACCGTGCGTCAGCTTTCCCACAAAGCCTTGCGGAGTGAGTAGTAAGAGAGCGAGAGCTGACAGAGGGAGGTGATGAGCTCAATACGGAGCAACAGGCTGGAGATTCAAACTTTTCTAACTAACTTTAATTTGTAGTCCGGTCTACTAACCCGAAAAGATCAATTTATTAACCGCACGCTAATAGAAAGCTTTATAAAGAGGTTTTGTTACTTTCCGTTAAAGTAAAACCTGTGTATAGAGCGAGCTATAGGCTAATCGGGTTTGTTTTTGTTTCAGTTAGCCTAGCTCAGGCTGCTATACGTGCTGCCAAGTTTTAAGGCAGATGACCACGGCAAAGTTTAAACTCTTTGTCCATTTAAAATGAGCGCTATGGATGGAATAATATTCAATATGCCTTTCGGGAAACGTTTTTGCTCCAAAGGCGTCTCTCACTACTGAGTTACTATGCTCTCAAGAAAGAAAAGTAAGAACGAAGCGTCCAAACCAGCTGAGGTCCAGGGGAAGTATGTGAAGAAGGAGACGTCCCCTCTGCTGAGGAGTAAGTAACCATGATTCACAAAGTCACTCTTTTAGGAGCTTCTGATTTGATTGATTCCATGCAAATCAGAAAACTACAAAAACTACAACATCTGGCATAAAGTATGTCAACCCTTTCACCATGCATTACGCTCACCGGATACTTTATTGAAAACTACCTCACTTTATGTTGGCGTGGATTCAAGATGCTGTTGGAAACGTTCCTCAGAGCTTTCGGTTCTTATTGACAGCGTAGCATCACGCAGTTGCTGCAGATTTGTAAGCTGAACGCATCTGTGACGCAAATCTCCTGAGATCTAATGACCGTGGAGGTGTAAACTCATTGCTATGTTCAAGAAACTAGTTTGAGATGATTCGTGCTTTGTTCCAAGTAGCCATGAGAAGTTGGATACATTGGTGGTCAGGAAGAAATGAGCAACGGTACTCAGGAAAGCTGTGGCATTTTAACTATGATCAGTTGGTATTAAGGGGTCCAACGTGTGCCAAGTATGTTTCCCCTCACACCAGGTTGGATTTCATGTCGTTTGTGCCAAACTTCTGACCCATAAAACAATGTAGCAGCGGGATTAGAGACTCGTCAGATTAGGCAGCAATTTCACAATCTTAAATTGTCCAGTTCTCGTGAACCTGTGCTAACTGTAGTTTCTGTTCCCTGTTTTTATCTGTCAGGATTGGCACCTGGAATGGTCTTCTGCTGCTCTAGCCAATCTGCTTTAACGTTCCTTGTGTTGTGCTTTCAGAGATGCTTAATGTTACGAGTAGTTATTTGAGTTAATGTTGCTTTTCTATCAGCTCGAACCAGTCTGGCCATTTTCCTTTGATCCCTGGCAAAAACATGGCATTATTACCCAGAGAACTGCCACTCACTGGATATCCAGATAAAAATACAGTTTCTGAAAATAATCAGACCTGCTCATCTAACATTTACAACCATGCCATGTTCAAAGTCACTTATATTACATTTTTCCTCAACTCTCTCTCTCTCTCAAAATTAATATATTATTGTTGTTGTTTTATTTTTTTTCTCAACGAGCAGTTGAACAGGTGTACCTAATAACCAGGCTGTTAATGTTTCCGTACAATTGACATTGTTTTAGGTATTACATAGGAGATTTATAATGCTGTTTATTTTGCCCATGATAAAACTTACATTAATAAATGAGACACCAAATCACTGAAATAAAATGGACATATAAACCATAATCGTACTGTCTCTGGTATAAATAAGGTTTTATTGCAATTAACAACAGCAAATGTAAATTCTTGCAATTTTTTTTTTAAATGCTAGAGTAGTGTACTTGGTAGTAGCATGTTTTTATTTTTAATCTCAGTCCAAGTTAAGAGCAGCAAGTTGTAATGCTGGAAACCATAGTTTTCATCTTCTCATAAATGACCCCACACTCACTGAATGTTCAGTTTCAGTATACTTTTGTTTTAAGTCACTCAGTAATAAACAGTGCTGTAAAAATATATATGTCATTGTCATCAGTAATGTAATTGTTTATGTTCATATAGTCAGACTAATTACTGGTGACTATTGCATGTTCTTATAGCATTCAGGTGTCAACCTGTAACCATTTCTTTGCTATTATTGACATTGACTCAATAAAGAGTGTAGCCATTAGGACATAAATCTATTGTCTTGATGTTTGCACACAACCCATGTGTGTTTCATGACTGACCTCGTTATTACATATTTGTCCTCTCTTGCCATTTATTTCCTCCCAGACCTCATGCCGTCATTCATCCGGCATGGGCCAACAATCCCAAGACGGGCTGAGGTGCCATTGTCGGATGGTCCTGCTGTGCCCAGTGCCAGTGTATATCCATTGAGTCAAGGGACAGGGGCAGACGCAGGAGGGCGGAAAAGCTTCCTTCGTAATCCCACACCGCGGCCGCAGCATGAGGTCTCCCGGCGAGACAGTCACCGTCTGTCTGCACCACCGTATCTTCCACATTCACTGCCTGACCTTCCACATGACTACTCCCCATCCTCGCCCTCTTTCAGCAGTGACAGTGGGCCGATAGCCGAAAACGGAGATGTTGGTCGCTACTACTATCCTCCAGAGGCGTATTATGAGAACCAACCCCGGCACGCACGCTGTCCGGATCACTTCCACGATGACTACAGATACTATGAGCGCAGTGAACTCAATTACCCACGAGTTCCTGCACAGCCTCAGACACCCCAGCCTCACAGTCGACCTCCAGCAGGTGAGTACAGTGTGTTTAGCCAGTGTGTTAACAAACTGGTTGATGGGACACGTAAATAGTACAGATACACAGATTGCAATCCTATCGTCCAATTCAGGTTTTTTGGCTGATTGTCTTTCTGTCTGTGAATTATAAATGCATCATACAGAAACATTTTTGTTCAGCTTTTCTTTTGAGGGAATCGTCTTCATTGCTGAACAAAAATGGCTCATCTTATAGTGGCCTAAGACTTTTGCAAAGTACATTATAAAACAGTAAAAATATAAATGCACAAAACCTACATGGGGAAAAAAATCTTGGTCACTACCAAATAAAAACATATTGCTACTTCCCTAAAGTGTTTGTGGCTCTGCATTACATTGCATAGGTTAAGAGTTTTGTTTAGCCATGTTCATACACGTTTATGATACATTACCATTCTGTATGGTAATTCATCTGCTGATTTCTTGTCATACAGAGTTGTCTTTTTGGATTGACCTTTTATTGTGCTGTTTGTTACTTATATGACTAACAGAGCAGGACTTTTGTAAAAAAACAGGCTTTGGCAATGCAATACATGCATACAGTGAAACTCTACAGCGGCATGCTTAGCTGATTACGCCGCACATATTTGATGTAAATGTGTGTGAGTGTAAATGCTTGCGTGTTTGCAACTTTTGGTCACATGATTGAATGACCCAGCTGAGGTCCCCACATCTCTGTGTAGAGAAAGGGAAGTACAGTTTTAGATGCATGCAATTGTAGTGTAAGTATAAGTTATGGCTATAATGGTAGTGCATATGAGGAGAGGTCAGCCTTGTGGTCATACCGGCTGTTCTGAGCGAGTTTGTATGAAAGCAGCTGCTAGTGATGTGTAACCGGTGAGTTGGTTGTGCATCAAAAATGGAAAGTGTTATTGGCGTGTAACTGTGGTACGTGTAGGTGTGTCAACAGTGTGAGCTGCTTCCTTAGGTTTGAGTCTCCACCCAGACTTAAATGACTGACACATGCCAGAGGGCATCAGCTTGGCAGCTATAAATGAACACTATACTTATCCATCTCTCTCTCTCTCTCTCTCTCTCTCTCTCTCTCTCTGTCTCGTTCTCTATCTCTAAACCCGAGTCAGGTTTTTATGAGTTTAAAATGTCAAATTGATATACTCCCACATTTATAGATAGTAGTGTATTTGCCTTCTATATATTTTTTCTAAATATTTGTTATGAAACCAGACTCAATTTACTATTGCATGTATTCAAAACTCTTTTTTTTTTTTTCCTACTAAAAAAATAAATAAAAGATTTCAGTGAGCTTGTATTGTTGTTTCTCATTATGCTTAAATAATTATCCTCTATATCCTTGTAAGGTTTTAGGGTAGGGAAAATTAATTGTGCAGGGCAGCTGGCAGAAGTATTTGTTATATATAAATGTATATTAAAATGTTGCACAGAACAAACATAAGGTGCCTGATAACTCCAAACGGGACAGGTGAGTTTCGTGACACTAGTGCCCTGCCAATGTTCAGTGAACCTGTCAGAAACTGGGTGTTTCTTTGATTGGTTTTTGTGACTGAACTAACATATCATGAGGTGAATATCTAAACCTCATCTCCAGTTCTGTTTGTAAAAAGATTAACTGTACTAGCCATGCCTTCCCAGACACTTTCAAATCAATGTTTGCCTTCTTTTTCGCTGTTGTTGTCCTGCATAGTGGCAATATATATTTTGCAGTATTAAAATTCAATTTGGATTGTTGAAGATTAATATGAATAGTAGATTGAGGTGGCAGTGAGATGTGGATGCAGGGTATGGATACATTAAATATGCATATGTCTCAGACCTTACCCAATTAACCGTTCCATGTGACTATAACCAGTACACTAGTTAGATTATTACTACTTAGCTCTGTTTTAAATATTGAAAACGAGTAGCTGTACTGTGTTGCATCATCAAACACAAAACCACAGCTTATTGCACTGGGTATCACGAAGACTTCCTTTTTCTAGAACCTAGTATGCTCCAGACAAATGATGATTGATTAAAGCAAAATCGTGAGCTGGGCTGCAAGTGCTTAGCGTGGTTTCATAACAGCTCCAGGAGATTTCTGACTTGATTGAGACACCGTACTCTGCCTGTATGGAGTTGCATATTCTCTTTGGTGTCCACATGGTACTTTGGTTTCCTCCCACATTTTATTGGCTAAAATACCAAGTCATGTTTTCTATGTACAGGTGCTCCATGAATTCCGATATATGGCTTAAGATATTTCAAGTTTGAGAATGGGAATTTAAAAACATAAAAAATGTATGTTGAAATAACTGAGCTGAGCTTTCTCTCAGCACCTGATATGCAATGTGATGCTCTCCCAGCTGACTAAACTTATCCTCAGCACCCCCAACAAACTAACCATTTACTTTTTTACATTTTACTCACTTTATAGCCACACGCTTATGCCTGGATCCATTTGCACTGATAAATGACCCTACCATGATATAGGAGCTAAAAGGCCTCGAAACACGGCATTCTTAGAACTACAGTCATTCCCAGTTCTTGCGGTGTGAAAAAGGGGGCACAGTACTAAGAACTAAGTTTGTCCTGCAGCCAACACATACCAACTATACTGCTCACAAAAATCAGGGGCTTTATCAAAATTAAACATTGTTGCAGACCAAGTGCATCCCTTAATGGAAATGGTAATCGCTGTTGTCTTTTTCAACTTTGAAGATGCACCCTACTTCAATGGAAAATTGTTTGTTGAACGTGACAAGGGCTGACTTTGAGAAGGCTGTCTTCCAACTTCCCCAGATCTTCTTATGATTGAACATTTCTGGGACGTGTTGTGCAAAGTTCACTTCACTTCACATCTTGACATTTAAGATGTAATTATAGCGAAGCAAGTATGGCTTCAGAACACTTTTCCTTATGTTGCTAATGCGTATGCAAGCAGAGATCTGTAGATTTTATTTAGTGCAGCATAAATCAAGCAGCTATGCATATATGCAGTCAAACAGAGCTACGTGTGCAAACATTGTTGCTTAGATTTTTAAATTTTAAATCGTTTAGATCAACATGTCTCAGGTATTTCTTCTGTGTTATGTGGTAATTAGCTTAGCTCTT
This sequence comes from Parotocinclus maculicauda, assembly GCA_034780255.1. Classification (NCBI taxonomy): domain Eukaryota; kingdom Metazoa; phylum Chordata; class Actinopteri; order Siluriformes; family Loricariidae; genus Parotocinclus; species Parotocinclus maculicauda. The sequence goes on along the minus strand of JAUZSU010030576.1, from coordinate 4,357 downwards.
ATGCCCTCTCCAGATTCTTACAGTTGTGTCCTCTTGTTGGTTAGCATTGCTCCAGGTACCGTAACTGTTCAACCTGCTCAGGTATTTTAAGTTTGTCTGTGAATCATGTCTGCTTGCTGTCTGTGTTTTGTTTGAGAACAGATTAGACAGGTACTGCATTGACAAACTTCAGTTCTTACGTAACACATTTTAGAATTTTGTATGCATTTGCACTACGTGTGGACACGTGGACAAACGAGCACAATAGCTTTGTGCCCTTGTGTGAGAAAATGAAGGAATGTCCTCCTTCAGCAGTAGGAGGAGAACAGTGAATATGGGCATGGTTTTCTGCACATTCCTTTTCTTTCTGAGACGCACTCGCACACTCACAGTATGCTCAAAGACATGGCTGCTCAAAGAAATCACCCGGCTGCAGAATTCACAGTCATATAAAGGAGAGATTTAAAAAAAATTTAATATTAAATTGGCATTTTGTGCTGTCATCTTTATATATGTTTGTATTTAGTTTTTCATGGTAGCACTACATTAGTTTTGGTACAGTCTAAGATTTTTGTTGTTGTTGTTTTATTATTATATATTTTTTAATACAATGTATAACTCCAGTATGATCTCACATGCAGCAGTGATATTGAATTGGAAAGATTTGGCAGGCTCCTACGACTAGCTCTAAGCTCACACACTTTCTTTTTTACTCTTTCTCCTCTCATATGTCAGAATGATGAGAACATTCCTACTCAGAAATGGCACTTATTCCCAGCGGACATGAGGACACACACACACACATACATAAATACACACGCATATCCCTTTGGAGCGAACTAAATTCTCCCAAAACAACCTCAACACTGAAATCAACAACAGATGTTTCATTGCACATGTAGCCTTTTCTCTTTTACATACCAAATATCTAATATTGCCTAAACTGACACAGATAATACTAATACTACTTTAGAGGAAGAATGTCACATTTCTGTCACAGTGTAAAGTAGATGTGGATTGATGGCTCTTTTATGCTTCTTTTAAAAATCATACTGAATGATGAAAGGTTCAAGTTTGAAAGGTTCTAGCTTAAATGTCTAGTTGGATTTGCACTTGTCAGTGTGTAAGTGTATGTGGCCTATGATGGATTGGCGTCCTGTCTATGGTTGTTCCTCCATACGCTGCCGGCTGGGCCTCGGCTTTCCTGTGACCCTGACTAAGCAGATAAGAATATAAATGAATGAATGAATGAATTTACTGTGCTGATGTTACTGTTGAGAGTAGCATTTTTGAACAGTGGTAAAAATACTTAGCACTGATATAAGGAATGTTATAATAAGTGCGTCTGTGTTTTTGTGCGTAGCTATTGGACGCATACAGGCTAAGTCCTTGGGCAATCTCACGAGCCTGAGCGGAGAAGACACAGCCCTTCCACCAGGTTGGACAGTCGATTGGACTATCAGAGGCAGGAAGTACTACATCGATCACAACACTAACACCACCCACTGGAGCCACCCGCTAGAAAGGGAGGGGCTTCCTCCTGGCTGGGAGAGGGTAGAGTCTGCAGAGTTTGGAGTTTACTATGTTGACCATATCAACAAACGGGCTCAATACCGACATCCCTGTGCTCCCAGGTAAATGTGTTTGGGTTAGTTTTGTGTTTGTGTGTGGGTAAGCGGTACACATAAGAATGTAAATATTTTCTCATACAACAGTGCTGCAAGGCTGGTAGTTTTAATTGTTTTGGGGCAGCAGAATTTGCATTCATTGAAAGAAGATATTGCAAATAAAAACAGTATTTAAGGGTTTTTAAGGATTTGGCCAATAATTGAAATTATCAACATTCATGTTCTTTAACATGGCACGTTTTTTTCTTTTCTTTGCTGCCAAAGAACGCTGTGATCTCTGTAAATAAGCTCTGGTGTATAAGGTATACTTTCCTGTTGAGAGTAAGATGGGGGAGCTTGTACAGAAAAACGATGAACATGCCATTTTGCCGATATTTTGGTTTCAACCGAATGGATATGAAGCAGATTGGATGTTAACAATGTTACAAAAGGTCTGTGCTAGGGGACTTTACTCTGGGCAGAAGAATGGAAGATGAACGAGGATAAATTAATTAAAAAAATATAACTGCAAGCTATAGTTGGCAGCAAGTCAGAACAGACATTTTTTATATACAATTGTGACATTTTGTTAAGGGAAAGAAATGCTCTCTGCTGTTAAATTAGCTTGTTAGGCCGAGGTTACAGTTATTTAACCACAACTAATAATTATTTATAATGATAGTTATATTAATTAACTCCGCTATATCAATTTGCCACATTTATGTGATATTAGAAGCTATGTCTGATGGTAATTAAGATGTATTGTAATGACATAAACATTAGAAAAAATTTAATATAATGATAAAGAATAAGCCCTTTGTATACATACAATTGTAGGTGCATTTAAGAAGTTGACATGTTTCTGACTTCTTATGAACTGATTTCTTATAAACATATAAACCCAATATGAATGTGAAATGTTTCTAGCTGTATTAAATATTTTTTTTCTCAGAATAATTAGCATATAACTCTGTATTTAAATCTGTATGTTTAACATAGACAAGATTTATACCATATAATTTCTGAAGCTCTCTCCTGACTTATTTTCCGCCTACCCTGGGCCTCAGTGTTCCACGCTATGACCAACCTCCACCCCTTCCACCACCAATCACTTACCAGCCCCATCCCCCAGAGCGCAATCAGCCAGTTTTGGTGCCAGCTAACCCGTACCACACTGCGGAAATCCCAGACTGGCTGCAGGTCTACGCTAGAGCACCTCTAAAGTGAGTTTTACACACACACACACACACACACACACACACCACATTCGCTCACACGGATACTTGCATACTAGCGAGTTATAGCCACAGAGGTTTGAAGGGCCCATTCAAGACTTTTCAATGACAGACATTTATGATTTTCCGTGTTTTTTTTACCTTCGGACCAAAAACCTGGTAACAAAGCAGTGTTATAACCTACTGTTAATAACTATCAACAAAATGGCTGAAAATAAAGCACCACCCACAAGTTTGCTGTCTGTTGTAGACAACGTGGTTTTTGCAATTGTGGACATGCAGATATGGTCAAGGACGTTGCTTGATGCATGAGCTACCTGATTTTGTAGAGTGATGTAAATCAATTAATGGAAATGACTGGGGAATCAGTTTCACAATTTGCACAACGTTTACATATTTTAGATTTTTACAAATCATGAAAAAGATGCCCTCAAGGCTGGGGGAATAGTCACAGTTAACATGGTACAACTGGGAGTTCCCAGGAATAAGTGTAGAATTCTGATATCCGGGGAACGCAGCTGCAGCATCATAGCCAACAACAACTGACACCTAGAAAGACCACCAATTTTAGCCAGTATTGTTGCATCCCTAATAGCCAAATTCAGTGAAACCAGGACTATGGATGACAAACCACTTAGTGGTAATCCGAGGACTGCTACCGAAAAAACCTCTGGCTGCCTTTCCGAAAAGTCCACTACACAGCACGCGATTTGTCCTGTGCCGTGTGACCCACAATGTGTCTTTTTGATTTCAGGTATGACCACATCCTGAAGTGGGAGCTATTCCAGCTAATGGACCTGGACACGTACCAGGGCATGCTTAAGCTGCTGTTCATGAAGGAACTGGAGCGCATTGTTAAATCTTATGAAGCTTACCGCCAAGCGCTGCTGACTGAAGTTGACATACGCAAACAACGGCAGCAGTGGTATGCTCAACAACCACCCAAAAGCTTCTCTCACAACATGTGACCTGCAGCACATGGACATCAACTGAAACACACATGCTCCTACTTACACTAACTAAGTCTCCATGTAGTCAGTGCCTTATAGCTGTGCACAATAAATAACTGTGGACTATATAGAAACCTGCACCCCGCAATATACCAATCAGCCAAAACAATTACTACCGCCAGGTGCATAATAATGCTGAGATATGGGTCATTTTTAAATTAACATTCAAATAAATGCCTATACCCAGGGTCTCTCAGCAGAACATTACTGACTCCACCAGCTTGTGGCTGCACAAGTACCTGACCATCCACATGAAAGAACAGGGAACAGGAGTCGCCAGATAAGGTTTAGTTCTGATACTTGCATGTAAATTGTATGCAATACTTTTGATCAGGACAGAGGTTAGTTTGTTAATCACTCTGACCAGTCTGCAGCTGGGCAGTCACATCCTCAGCAGGGGTCACTGTATTGTGACTTACTTTTCCTATCAGCAGGATTAAACATAACTGACAGGGGTTGGACAATGAAACTGAAACACCTGGTTTTAGACAAAGGTTTGGCTATAGCAGCCCGGCAGTGTATATTG
>JAUZSU010030565.1:0-10431 GCA_034780255.1 Parotocinclus maculicauda | reverse complement strand
ATTGGTCCCTCGAGATCAGCAGGCACATCTCTTAAGTGTTTGAAGAGGGCACGAGGTCAAGAGGTCAATAGCCACAGCGTTTGTTTACACAGAAAGCAGAGTAAGAATGGAATAGTGACAGAGGGATCATTTGACATCATTCAGCTCAAGATAATCAAGTGCTCATCTAAGAAAGATCTAAAATGACACCACTGGAAACACAGCTGCAAGCCTTGGATTTGCGCAGACACGTTCTGGAATTACTGGTGCGAGAAAGTGAGAGTGAGATGTTGTCACTTATTCCGAGAAGTGTAAATTCTCCTCGCAGCAGGTGTGTAAACACACCCTTTCCGAAAGGATGTCGGAGATGGTAAGAAGCTCAGAGCTGGGCTTCACTGACGTTTCAAAAAATATCTGTCTTTCTCATCTAATATTCCAACCCACATTCTGACTTAAAACACAGGAAATCAGTGAACTCTCACTGTGCTGGCTCTCACCTTTGTAACCTCACATTCACCCATAGCACTCTTTACATTCACCCATAGCACTCTTTACATTCTCCTATAGCACTCTTTACATTAACCCATAGCACTCTTTACATTCACCCATAGCAATCTTTACATTCACCCATAGCACTCTTTACATTCTCCTATAGCAATCTTTACATTCACCCATAGCACTCTTTACATTCTCCTATAGCACTCTTTACATTCACCCATAGCACTCTTTACATTCACCCATAGCACTCTTTACATTCTCCTATAGCACTCTTTACATTCTCCCATAGCACTCTTTACATTCTCCTATAGCACTCTTTACATTCTCCCATAGCACTCTTCATATTCACCCATAACACTCTTCACATTCTCCCATTGAATTCTTAACATTCACTCATTGCACTCTTAACATTTCTTCACTGAATTCATTAAACTCTTCATATTCACCCATAGCACTTTTCACATTCATGCGTTGCACTCATTGCACTCTTCACATTCCCCTATTGCAATCTTGCCATAAAAAAGTCTAATTACAAAGTCAGCAACTTACAGTATGTCATAAAATTGAGTACATCCCTCACATTTTTGTAATTATTTTATTCTTATCTTTACATGGGACAACACTGAAGATATAATGTAAAGTAATCAGTCTACAACTTGTATAACAATGTAAACTTGTTTTGCATTGCTGTGTCACTTTATTTCTTAAAACATCCATAATATTCTACTTTTAAAATACACATTTTAGTTGTTTCCCCAGGTTTTCTCTAAGTCCAGGTACCCTTACATATTCCAATTTCTGAAAATAACAGAACATGTCTTAAGTCACATATTCAATAGAAGGTTCTATCATCTGGATCTTCTGAAGACCATGAGAAGATCAACATTATGTCCTCACTTATTTTGTCCTGTATTTTTGAAAAATGTGTAACTATGCCTGCAAAGCTCTGCCTCAACTTATCATGCCTGTACCTAAATAATATTAAGATGTTATTTGCTTATTGTAAAATACATTATTTTGTAAATTAGAATGTGCCACGTGGTTACGATCTTATGCATTTGCTAATTCTGTGCTTGTTGTCATAACAGGACTGAGTAACAATAAAAGGAGAAACCTTGTAAAAGTCAAATAAAGTTGTCTGAAAAACTATAGAAAATGATCTTTAATTTTAAAAAATTACATCAGCAAATGGCACCCATTCAAACAAATGTCTCCTATAAAAAGCCAAAAGCCTGGTGTCCCAACAAACCTAAACATAATATATACATATTTCATCCAACAAATTGCAAACAGGTGATGTTAAATCTTATGTAAATCAGCCATAATTATTACAGATGTCCTACGGGGTGCTGCTTTATAGACATTATTCCATAAAGTGCATCCTGTCTGCATGGTATCATATTGTAAGCTTGGATTTCAGTCCTGCTCAAGCACTTGTGAGCAATGGCCAGACAGCTGCACTGGGCTTTTTTTGTGGTTTCAATCTCTGGACCTGGATGAGTAGCCACAAACTGACTTTCAGGCACAGCTGGCCAAACTAAGAATTTTGTTTGCTAATAAAGACACTGAATAACCTCTTGGAAAGACAGCTGGGTGAGTTTGTGGGATTTGTCGAGTAAGATCATGAGTTTATAAGCTGGTGATGGTGAGGTAGCATCCAGTATCCAGCTGCAGGCCTCCTGGTCAGGCACAGCCTCTTTTTGATGGAAGACGTGCAACCTTTGGCTGGATGGGATTTTCGAACTGGCTCAGGGTGATAAGTAAATTCATCTTTAACCAAAGTAACCAAAGCTAGACAAACTGGTTCCAAGTGAGCCAGGTTCATGTCACTGAAATGAATTGTTTAAACCCTTCTCCGAAACCTCAACCTAGATATTCTTGCTAACAAACTCTCACTAAGACTTTTAGCATGCCAGTGAACTGAGCAAATATTTTGATGGCTAATTAATTGCTTCGGAGCAATTAAAGAAGAGAACATTAGCCTAGCATGTCCTAGCTCATGTGCACCTCTTTACATCTCATCTGTCTCTTAATGAGACAACTTTCTGCAGATTGTTGTGTAAAATAATAATCCAGAAATCTACTTTACTATGATAATTAAGTCAAATAAAAAGTTTTAAAGCAAACTGCCATTTTTCTTGTTATTCAATAGCCCTTTTGTAGTTTAATTAAATAGCTCTGTTTTGCAATGTTTGACAGCTTTCACTCATCAACGCTTAGTAGCTTCGTCTTCAATTAAAATGCTGGAAGATAATACAGAACATGTGAAGCTGTCAAGGGCAGATTCCATGTGACAGAATAACAGCACAACTGTGGAATAATACAAGTGTTAAAGCGAGAGCGTGCACATTCAGACAGATAGAGAAACTTTTGAACCATCTGTCTTCACTGCTGCTAGAATTTCACACAATAATTAGGACTGATACAAATACATTAGAATCACTGTTTCCCAATGCAGTTTGATGGAATACCTAGTCAAAACATAGTTACCTCATTTTCTGATCGTCCATCCTCAAGTTTGGTGTTAAAAAAAAGTTTGGAAGAGAAGCAACACTTCAGAAACCTATATAAATGGTCCACAAAAAGTCCACCATAGATTGGTGCATTACTCAAAATGTAAGACCAGAAAAACCTTGTTACTACTTTTCTTTTGAGTTTTCTTTTGGTTTTTTAATTTTCTTTTATTCCCCTTTTTCTGTTTTTCTACCCCTTTTGTAGGTTAAGTCCACTTTCCCCCCATTTGTTTCCCCCATTTGTGGACCAGCATTGACTCATCTCCAGTACCTGTTTGTCACACGTGCAACACATTTCATCAGGATGAGTGCTGCTATAAGGACCCGCATTGAGACGAGGTCAGCGTGGGATTTCCAGCCTTGGTTTGGTTACAGTAAGCTTGTGTGTTCATGAGAGTATTTGTGTGTTTCCTTCTTCAGCACTTTGGGTGTGTGTATTTGCTTTTGGACTCGCCTTCCAGGTGTGTGCAGCTTGGACTCTGTGTGTTTGGCGGTACTTCAGTAATTCTATAACTATGCTTTGAAGATCTTTGCTTACGCCATGGAACTGACCTAAAGCCTAGACTGTTTGTCAGCTGGGGCTGTGCTTGTTTCCCATATGGACACCACTGACTGTATCTGACCTCCCTCGTGATTACAGGGGTGACCGCTTCCTTTCTGAGCCTCCTTTCCTTTGCTGCCTACCCTGTTGTCCAGCTTTGGGCTCATCATTGGCACTGCCTCCATCTGGGTTTATTGTATCTTTCTGCTTCCTCTTTTATCTAAGTTTTACTAAAAAAAATGTTCTGTTTTGACCTTTATCCAATTCTGTAACTGTATTGTCAGTCAGAGTGGGATTTCAGCCTCAAAATGTGTTTGTTTTTAATCAAGACCCTTCACAGAGAATTGACCAAAGCTTTTAACTATTGGGCAGCACCAGTACTTTTAAGCTCTACCCAGTTTTTATTCCTGGGCTGGAAGGTTGGTAGCGCAGTTACAAAAACTTAGCTTGATACTGTGATACTTGATACTTTAAGGCAGAAATACCAATGGAAACACAACAAACATTAACATGAACATTTTGTGAATGTTCTACCAACATCGACTCAGCGGTACTGCATTTGATTTTAGGGATCATCAATTGGTACAGGCCTGTGCTGGACTGGTGTCCCATGCAAAATGCATGCACATCTGCACCCTGTGAATTCAAAGAAGAGAATACACAACCTGGAGAGAAATGACTGCAAATGTAAGATTTGCAGCCCTGTGATCAGAACATAAGTAACTGTTAGCACTGAGCATTAAGCAAAGCTTTGCTTTGTAAACTTGATGACAGATTTGACCGAATCTGATTAATAAGGTTATAATCATTAGCAGCCTTTTTGTCTGCGCATTGATCTGTATTTCTCTCCATGCAAAAGCTTGCAAATGTTGTGTTCCTCGCTTGTACGGCTCCACCTTTTGCCCTGCTTGGCTGACTTCAGTCCAGCTGTTGTTTTGGTAGCAGCTGCTGCCAGCGCCAGGGTAAGAGGGGGAGATGGAGAGAGACAAAAAGTAATAAAGTGCGAGTTCACATCAGTTCAGCGCTGGAGAGCCACGCAGCGGGAAGCAACCACCAGAAGAAAATGAGTCAGCGAAGGAGCGAGTGAGGTCAGGAGAAACAGACACGCATCCAGGCAGTTGTCAGAGAGAGAGCGAGGGAGTGAAAGAGACGGAAAACAGCCGAGGTAGAGGAACAGAGGAACCGACAGCTGTGGGTCAACGCATCTGGTCCAGATTGGCATGTCTGGCTTCATACTGACACAAAGTCCCAGTGGCCTCTATCAGTCTCCTTTCCCGCTGAACTCGCATTAAGGAAGCCTATTATTGCTTAGCCTTAAAGCAGAGCAGAGATTGGACAGCATTTGCTCTGGAACTTCAGGTTATAAACATTCATGCTCCCACATTCCTCTTCCAGAGAGAACACTATGCAGAGATATAGCATTTCAAATCGCTAAGTGTCCAGGAACTAATAAACATGCACATGCATTGTATAGCTGAAAGGGAATTCCTTGTGTTTGAGGTGAATTCTGGTTTCATAAAAGCACATTACACAATTACTACTTACACAATGGATTACATTATTTAAATGCACACATGTAATTACAATAGAAGTTTACCCCTTCACTACTGAGCTCAACCCATACCCTGTAAATGGGCTGGGTATTTGGAAAGGCATTTTACAATGTGGAAAAAAATCCCATTTTGACCCCATTTATCTTGCTTAAGGACATGGAACTTAAGAGTATATCCCCAAAGTGTTCTCTGGATATCATTGTAAGTCCCCAACCTTCACATTGCAAGCCTAGCCTGGGGAAAACCCACGTCCTCGGGAACTACTGTTTCCAGAAGTTAGATCTTGGTGCAAAGCCACAGGCTATGAATTCTAAAAATTCCAAATGGAGAATAGTCAAAGGTAAAGTAAACCAAGAAATCGTTAGAAAACCAGGTTCTATGCTGTCAGTAGATCTCTAGGTCGAAAAAAATCTAAAAATCTATTTTGTTATTTATTTTGAATTGTATTATTGATTTAAATTATATTATTTACATAATTTTACTATTACTTTAATATACTTTTAAATAATTATTCAATTAACATCTAGGCCACCCATGGAGGATGGGTCCCTTTTTGATCCTTGGTCCTTCTATTTCTTGGAATGTTTTAGAGACTCAGGAATACTATGGTTGGTTGTGTTGACTAAAGTAGGTGTTTACTCCAGGGCCCTTGTGAGATTCCAAAGTTCATGTTGGACAGCAGTTTATTTTAGCAGTAGCTGCAAAGCATCCAGTCGCATGGCCCTCGGGATGCCATTTTCCTCCGTCTTCACCCTTCTCAATCCACACTGCACCATGGGGCCTGTTAGAATTCGTGCAAATGCATGTTACATCTCTCTAAGGTGCATCTCTTATTGGAAAAGAGGCTAAAGGAGCTAATGTAGAGGGAGCAAGATGACTAAAGGCATGATGGTGTTAAAGGAAATCCAGAATGTAAAAGGGGAAATGCTCACTGGATTAAAGGGATACAGTTGCTAAATCACAGTTCCGCTAAACAGGGCATTTCATTTCTTTTCTACCATCAAGATGCTGGTGCAGAGTTTTTGTTACTACAGGAGTCCAGCAACCAAATGAAGACCTCCAATTTAAAAACTGAATTAATTTTCATTAACATCATTAAACAATTGGAGAGTTTCAACTGACAAGCGATAAGAGCTCTAATAGCTCCTACATTCTCAGGCTAAATCTTCAACAGCCAATTACTGAAATAAATGGCATAACAAGCTGATCTATCACAGATGCTGTTACTATTTAAGAGTGCTATGTAGTGCATAGTTTGTGTTTTGGAATTACTCAATACAGTGAATGGTTTAAAGCAATAACAATATTATAATATCTCCAGTTTTAATATCTGTCCACATCAACTGTTTGGATGCTTTGGATATTTGATTTTGGTTGGACAGATGTTCTTAAGGCCAAACATAATCAACAATCAAAATGATTCATTTTAAGCATAGCTAAACTGTGACTAGTGAGGTTAGTCCGTGAGTTTCGGTCATAAATATTAAACATAGATAAACCATGTGTTTGTACAGATATTCCAAATAGCCAATGCGTCTTAAATACTACAACTTTAAAATGGTAAGATCAAATGTCTCAGGTCTTCCCACGAAAAAATGTACTGTGAGATTTCATAGTAAAACTGTAAATTGCTTGACGGTTTTATTGTTAACTTTTACAGTTTGGCCATAAAGTCCACAGTTCAACTATGGATTTTTTAGGGTATTTTGTCCCCTTCATGGTTCCACTGTTAGATTTCATAATATAATTGGTAAAAAATTCCACAGTTCTACTATGGATATTGATGGTAATTTGGCCACTTCATTGTTCTACTGTTAAATATGACACTACATTTTTCCTGGGTTGGTATTACAATAGCAGAAACATTAAAAGCAGCGAGCACACACTTGAACCAGAAAGAAACTGCAATTAAAATATCAAGATAATCCAAACAACTCACATCAATTCATGATGTGAAATCAAGTCATGACATGAAAACCTGAAAAACAAACCATCTTCAAGTGTTTACATTCTTCTTTAATCAGCTTCAGTATGCGTCAGCACCTTGATTAAGCAATATGTAGGGAAGTCTTGGAAGGAAAACTTCTAATTGGAAAAACTGCCATTTCAAATCTGTAACTCTTTAGCTTCCATACAAAACTATCTATTCCATCTATTCAAAAAGATTAAGATATTAAGTACTACAAGAACCTGTTGTTCTGAGAAATAAACAATTATAATGGCTCAATAAAAATGCAGGCGTGTGCTGTTTAACGAGCATCCAACCAGTGACTGTTTGCTTTGATGACTGAGGTGTTAACAATTCTAACTAATATTAATAGGTCTGTGTGCCTGTTATAGCTCTGTTTTCTCTGCCAAGAAGAGAAGTGAAAGTAAAAGATTTGTACTTTTTCTGGCAAATGTGACTAGTAACGTCACGCTGGATTTACCTACATAAAGATTTGAAAGGTGTGAATGCATTGCCTTTTCATGAAGTTTGCGTTTCTTCAAGTGAATCCATTCCATCTTGGTTGTGTGCAGCCAGCGAGGTATGTTTATTCATCTTCATATTCCATCAAACACGTTTATTTTTGCCTTCACTGTGTGTGTGTGATTGGTAATGTCTTCTTGCAACTGAAAAACCTTAGTGTTTAGTATTTCCCGGTGGAAGCAGCATGTATAATATTATAGGCTTTAGATGTTGCGTAGGTGGCAGTGCTCCACTCATGTTTTCATCTCTGATGCGTTTATATATAGTTTGCATACTGCTTATTTGTGAAAATATCTTTTATATTTACATAAAACTAGCATAAAAAGTGACTATGGTAATGTCCAGCCAGTGACAACATCTGACAGTGGCCTGTTCCAAAGAATGTAATGAAACATACCTAAAAATGTAATGAAATAATTGTTAGTTCCTAAAAATCATATGAGAGAATTTTCCTCATTAATGTTCAAGATGGCCTGTTTCCTTTCTGCCTGGAGTCTGCATGTCCTCCCCGTGTCTGATTCCTCCCACAATCCAAAGACATGCCTGTTAGGTTAATTTGTGTCTATAAAGTGGCCCTTGGTGTGTGTGCGTGACTGTGTGTTTGTGTGTGTGTGTGTGTGTGTGTGTGTGCCCTACAATCGCCTAGTGTTGTTCCTGCCCTTGCACCCAGGGCTGCCGGGTGATGTGGATTAAGTAGAACATAATGGATAGATGGATGAATGTCCAGGATGGTCTAATCAGTTCCAGAGTTGAGATGATGCCTCTACACAGAGAGGAGCACCATAGGCAGGCAAGTGCCTTGTCCCTTCAACTTAGAGCCAATGAGATGAATAGAGATGAATCCTTGTGAAAATTGTGTGTAACTGCAGTTGTGCAGTACCCTCCCAGGCCGCATCATGAATCAGCCGCTAGTCTCAAAGACTAAAACACAAGTCCCAAGTGGTGGGCTAAAGAATTTAAGTGCTGCTCCACTTGAGCACCCATACAGACTGATTCCTTAAAAGGCCTCCCTGGTTCCCTTAAATGAGCAACATGAGTAAAAGGGAATAACTGATCATACCGATCATACCCAAGAGTCTATGAAAATAAATCACTTAAATATGAAAACTATAGCTTGTATAATGTAGAATGTATAAGCAGTTGTAAATGATAGGCAAACTGTTGCTGAGGTTATTTTTTTTTCATTTCCATTCATTATCTTCTGCTTAATCCACATCATGGGCCAGCCAGTGCACAGCCTGCAACTCTGGGTGCAAGGGCAGGAACAACCCTTGATGGGGCGACAGTCCATCATAGCGCACACATACACACACACACACATACATGCACACAATTACACACTAAGGGCCACTTTCAGAGACACCAATTAACCTAACACGCATGTCTTTGGACTGTAGAAGGAAACCGGAGTACTCAGAATAAACCCACGCAGACACGGGGAGGACATGCAGACTCCACACCGAAAGGATCCTACCCTGGGATTGAACCAAGGATCTTCTTGCTGTGAGGCAGCAGTATTATATTTTTATATTTTATATTTTTGAGGTTATTTTATGAACCATATCCATTGCACTGTAACTAGTCTACAAAAAGCAACTGTATTGTATGAAAAATAGCATTAGACACTTGGTTAAAGCTAGCTGCCACTTTGCTCAGCACACTTTCGAGTGCTCGAGTGCACATGGTCAGAAAATTGCTAGCTCTGCAAACGTAGTGGGAGATCAACTGACAAATGATTGCACAATATGTTTTTAAGCCAACACACACACACACACACACAATTGCTTACCATTGCCTTTCAAAAATAACTGGTTCATCCAGGCTGGAAAATTTGCTATTAATAATCAGTGAAACCCCACAGCCACAGATAGTGGGTTAGTGACCGCACTAGGAAAGTGCTATAAATCAACTCATCTCACATGCTGCTACAGTCAGAGCTGGTTCTAAGTCATACTTTGAAGATGAAGATGAAGCTGAAGATCTAAGATCTCACAGAAACTCTTAGGAACAAATACTGAAAATGTAAGATTTACTAAGGAAAATGGATTAATATTACATATCTACGAGTGGCAAAAGTAGGTGAACCTTTGTAACAATAACTGCACTAGACATTTCCAGTGATTGTTGATCAACTCTACACATTGGCTTGAAAGAAATGCATCCCATTCCTGCATACAGAACAGCTTCAACTCTGGGATGCTGGTGATATTCCTCAGATAAACTGCTCTTTTCTGGTCTTACATATTTCTATTGGATTGAATTGAGGACTTGGCAAATTCAAACCATAAACTTGTTAACACTGACCCATCTGTTGTTAGAATGACTTGTGTGCTTTGAGTAATTGTCTTGCTGCCTGACCCACATTCTCTTCAGGCTCAGTTCACACAGAGCGGTCCTGACTTTTTCTATTCGAATTTCCCTGTATAGTTTAGAAATTATTGTTCGACTAATGATGGCAAGCCATCCTGGCCCAAATGCAACAAAGCAGGCCCAAACCATGATACTACCACCACTGAGTTGGAATAAAGATACTATGCTGGAATGCAGTTTTTCTTTCTGGTTTTATGGTCTCACAAAATGTTTTCCCAATAGCCATGTGGCTTGTCCACTTGAAACTGTTATTTTTATAAAGCAATGGCTCTTTCCTTGAGAACATTGCAAGTAAGATGCTTAAATTCTTTAAATTGTGCTTTAAGGTGCTTTAAAGTGCTTAGGTGGTACAATGATCTACTGAACTAATCCATTACTGCAGGTTACAGGCTAGGTGGTTCCTTCGAGCTAGGTCAGGTGTCACAAGCAGACATACAGTGCATCCGGAAAGTATTCACAGCGCATCACTTTTTCCACATTTTGTTACGTTACAGCCTTATTCCAAAT
>JAUZSU010030564.1:0-22035 GCA_034780255.1 Parotocinclus maculicauda | reverse complement strand
TATACGTGTAAATCGTACAATAAAGGTTTAATAAACATTTAATATGTTACATAGCACGTCCCGTCTTGTAACATAGGTTATTAGGACCAAAACGATCACGTCCCGATGTGGCCCCATTAGCCAGAATCGACTGTATATGAAACATTTACGACAAAAAGTAAAACATATGAACAAAAAAACCCCAAACATCGTATTCTTCAAGCATACACACCAAATGTATGGGGATTAATTACACAGCTAACAAATATACCAACAATGCCCTCTAAAAATTACAGCACAAAGTTCAAACATGTTTTTAGTTAACTCCATTGTGTCTCAGCGAATGTATTTTCTTCTTTCTTTTAATATACAGCTTTATATCTCTACTTACCATGAATCATGCAGTCATAAGCCTTTCGGTCTCGCTTGCTAAACGCTTCCCAGAAGCCGATTGGTTCTGTCCCTTCTTCACACTCATGGATCGTCACCTTACTGCTGTTGTGAAGTCCTGCCTCCAGAGGACACCTGTTAACAATTTGCTATCATCACTAATAGTGTGCAAGTATCAATAAAGTCATACCAGCCATAGAATCATCTGTGCATACTCTGCATATGTATGTGCTAAATTCACTCACTGCTCCCTGATCTTGTTAGCAGCAGTGCGCCCCACATCTCGTGTGTGTGCTTGGGCCTTGCAGCCATGCCACAGGTATATGCTCACTTTGGGAATGTTAAGCAAAACCAAGGAGGTGCGAGAGCGCAGGCTGCTGCAGTGACAGACCACCTCCAGAAGGTGGCCTTCTATCGGCTTCTCTCCTCTCACACAGTACAGCCGCCAGTCGTCTGCGCACAACAATGTGGAAGAGATTATGGTTAAGAGGTGTGGAAGACATTATGCGTAAGAGGACATGGGGGTGACCATCACAAGACAGAAAATAAGTAATAGAAATGCCAGTCAATAACATGACGATTAACAAACCAGGTCAAAACAGCCTCAGTCTAGTTTAAATACATAATTCCTGGGTTTATCAATGCTAAAGGTTTAAGGTGTGACATGGATTTTCCCCTCACACACAGTAAAAGACAACATACACTGAAACACAAGCTGCTCTTATCACTCTGTATACTGAAGCCACTATCTACACTTGCCAGCAAATTCCTGTTTTTGTTTTCTTTAAACCCCATCCATGACTGACAGACAGGAAACAGGAATTTGACACATCCAAAGTCAAAACAGACTAATTCAGCCATGTTACACTGAGCCTTTACCATCCTGAACTTTTATTCAAAATGTACCAAAATTACCTAACACTAATAAAATACAATATATTTGTATTTATATACTTTTGCAATATGTTTTGTTAAAATACAAAAACATATTTTAACATCTGCATTGACTGAGATAGACAGTGAACAGACTGCACTTTGTACAAAACATAAACTATCCTAAATATGCTAAACCTTTTTTTAATTTATGAGATTTGCAGTAATAACACAAAATACAGCAATGTACTATTATGACCATAACAGGTACCACTTAAGATTGCATGATGGACCAGATAATTTTCTTTGACAGACCCAAAAATGCATTTGATAGACAGTATTATGAGCAGTATGGAAGATCAGCTAGATAAAGCAGTCAACAAGTGATTTTGTACCAGTTTATTAATGTATAAGTTAGATACAATAAATAAGCAGTGGAGGAACAAACAAAGGTTTGGTCTGTTTGTTCACTTAGATAATTAAATGTTACTTTCAGCATCAATGGATATTCAACATTAGACAAGGTTACATTGAAATTAGTCAAACTATTTGGATGGTAGATCATTCACAGCAATGTACAGACACCGATGTGGTGGTGGTGGTGTGTTGTGCTGGTATGAGTGGATCAGACAAAGCAGTGCTGCTGGAGTTTTTAAACTTCATGTCACTGATGGACTTGAAATACTATAGTCCACCTACCAAAATCCAGCCACCAACATCCTTTAGACAGCATCCTCTGAGCACTGATGACTAACAAACTGTTCCACAACAGACGACTTCTAAATCTTCAGCACTGCTGTGTCTGATACAATTATGTCAGCACAACACAAAATTAACACAAACACATTTTAGACTGGAAACATCCAACATATTTTGTCACAGTTTATGTTGGATTTCCTTATAGAAGGAATTCTATAATACATAAAAACAAATAGCCTGTAATTAGTGTTATTACATTATAAAAAAAAGTCATAAGCACATTCCATTGGAACTTATATTGTTCATTGTATGCAGTGCTATTTTAATGGAGTAAATCACTATTTCTTTAGGGTCAAATAGAAGCAAGCTTGAAATGTTATTAACATTAGATATAGCTTACTCTGTGCATTCTCCTCTTCTTCTTCTCTTTTTCCTCCATGAATCATCATCCCTCCATTAAAACACTGGAGAAAACATGGGGGCTCCTTACCCTGCTGCACCTGGACCTAAATGCATACACCCACACAGTACTTTGTAATGATAAGATACTGTTTGTGCTATATCATGTTCATTAAATAGTTATCAGGGGTTTGTAAGCTATGAAACAAGTCAATGTACCTGTGCTCCTCTCTCTTCATCCAGCTCCACAGTCATCAGTGCTGACGTTCCCTTCTCACTAACTGTAGAGTTACGACCCTGCCAGAAGAAATACGCACACCTCTCCTTTCCCGGACCAACGGTCCGTTCTGAGTTCAGTCTCTTTCCAACTAAGAAACACACACATGACATGGTGAATGACAAGATTCCACTCTGCACTGATATGCATCATAAAGAGAAAGAGACAGTTTACCTGCTGCACTGACCATGTACTTCCATTTAACAACATAAGTATCTCCCTCATGGAACTGGCCAATGCTCTGTTTTGGCAGGCGACTGCATTAGGAAACACACACCATGCATTTAGTACCAAACCGAAAATGAACACTTTAAAGCCTGGCATACTTTCACACTCAAAAAAAATTATGAAAGAGCCTATTAAAAAGCTCAAATGCATATGATTTTATTTCAAGTACTTTACACACAAGCACTATCACCCAAAAATGATAAGTAATTTACAAATAGAAATAAAATTTGAGAAATCTCTGAACAATACAGAACTAGCATTTTTGGATGTTTAAGTGATGCTCTTTTTTGATGCACTGAAGTGACTTGGGTAATATGATGTTTGTGTAACAATGTGTGTCTACATTAAGTTGGTTTAGTGATTAGGGCACTGAGTTATGGATTGAAACAAGGGGATCAAACCTAGCCCCACAGGTTTGATCCCTCGTGGTATGGTTACTAGAACCAGTAATGGAACCCTGGAATGTACTGGTGCCCTATACAGGAAGCACCTTTGTATACACACTGGGAATTCAGAGTTAGGTTCCTTTTGAACCAGGATAAGCAGGTTTACACCAGGAAAACATATTGAATTTTAGCTTTTCATTTAGGTAAATAAGACCAGAGAAAGTTTTACCAAGAAATGCATTTACATTAAATGTCTATAGAGAACACATTATATTTAAAATGTCAGCATTTAACAGATACTCTTTTCTACAAAGGCTTACAACTAATACAATCGTACAAGGCGCAATCCAAGTAATTGAGAAATAAGGGACTTATTTAAGGGACCAACGGTGACAATGCGCCCAGGGACATTTTTTCTGTAAACAGCTTATCTTTACCAAAACAAAACAAAAAAACGTTAAAGTCATAGAAAGTTTATTGCTTAAACATAACATTTTAACAACAAAGATACAAAGTTCCCACTTGCCTCTCAAATACTATGATTCACATAAAAAACCTATACCAGAGACATAATATTACAATTTTTAATACAGTTAATAATGCTGGTGCTGAAGTATAAGTAGAGTACAGCATGTTATAAATTTCCATCTCCTTCTGGATTAATGAACCAAAACAATAAAGTGTTATAATATCTTATAAATGCATAGGCCACCTCATGTCACTGTTATTTTACCTGTAGTCAAACTCCAGAATATGCCACACATCCACAGAGAGGGTGCTGATCTCAAAATTCCTCCTGTCATCTCCCTCGAGCAATCCATAACCACGCCCCACATCCACACCGTCCAGGATGGTTCGAACAGGCGCATGGGACAAAGGCAACATCCGAGAGACATCATACGGCTGGCAGTCGCTACTCTGCACCTGCTTCAGAATAAACAATTCCTTAAATATTTACCTTCATAAGGGTATCTTCATTGGAAGTGTATTAAAGCACGGTTAGTTAAATTGGTCACAGAGATTTAATGCAACACCTTTTGTTCGAGAGCTTGAGTTTCGTCATCCTTCGTTAAATCCTTTTTGGAGTCACTCCAGTCTAAAAATTTCTCTTTGAACAGTGTGGTCTCATTGTGCTGGGTCAGCCTACCAAATACAGCCCAGTCTGGACGACCCTGCCCTTTCCTAAAAATACACAAATTAAGAAAATTTTTATTTTATCCACCTTTTCACATTCTGAAGCTGATTACACAACAAAAACCATCAATTTAAATTTTAACCACTAAAAACCACAATTCCAATACAGGTATGTGTCATTGAACAACCACCTGATCAACGTTCATTTACTTTAAACGACCAATACATTTAAATAGGAAATTACAACCTGTCTTAAATATGGACAATGCAGCCATAAACAGCCAGTTAATGCTGTGGATCCACAATCAGGAACGTCAGGAAGTCTATCATTCACATCACGGTTGTCATGTCTGTTTATTCAAAGTGACTTTGGGCATATTTTTCTTTAAATTTTGATTACAAATATTAGCAGCTGCAGGTAGCAGATTTTTGGAGCTTGATTCTAAAGTGTAGTTGCTTATTTGGGCTTGTGCCCTGATTCTGTATCTCGCTGGAATATTAAAGCAAGTCATTTTCGCTCAACCTCTAACGTAAAATACATTATTATTTCATTACTACATTGCAGTATATCGCCTGTTTTGGGAGCTTTTCTGAGCTGATTTGCTTTTTTTGAGCTAGTGGTCGTAGACCTGATTATTTCTCTCGTGGGATGTGGAAACCCTAACGTGTGTGTGTGTCAGTTTTTTTGTGAAAATACCCTTTGTTTCACAGAAAGTGAAATGTTGCATACAAATTATGTGTACTAGCTTACTACAGTGTTTAATACTGTAAATCAAATGTACAAACAAATAATTACAGAAATAAAATCTCATTACATGCGTTCATTGAAATAGTGTCAGACCTTGGTATGAGTGAGTTGCACTCTCCAGGATCTAGTGGGTTGATATCGCAAGTCGTGTAGTCAAATGTCCCGTTCCACAGGTGCTTTGCCAGCTGAAATGCCACTTTCCGCTGTGCAAGTGTCACCTCTTTACCATGCCACACATACAGCTCACTGCCGAAATCGAACACGAGAACCTACACACACACACACACACACACACACACACACACACACACAAATAATACCGTATCTTTTGTTAATATTATAAATAAACATTGTTATTGACAGGCAACATCAATAATGAACCTGATATTACCTCTGTAGGTCTGAGCATGGAACAGCGTGGCATTCTACCCCAGTACTCATCAACGGGCACCAGTTTGTCCTCCTGCAGCTTGTACACACAGTTTGTCTCTACTATGGCAGTCTCATAAAACTCATCCTCTTCTGGAGTCCCTGCGGCTGTGGTAAACACACAAAGCATGTAAAATACCAGCATCGTGTGCTTCAGTGCATGTCATGAATGCACTGGATAGTAAGGCTGACATTTCCAGACCTCACACAAGCACTTATGAATATGAGAGAACAAAATAATAGTATATTTTGCCTTGGTAGTCAGACTGTCCTCCTAGTATCTTCCAAAACTCCTTAGATGCATGACTGTGGGTGTTAATGCCCTCCTCTACGGTGTGTACATACTGAGCTCTGCAGCCAAGATCATGCTTAGTTTGGATGAAGGTTGCCAGTTCTGAGGCCTGTGAAGAGGACAAGACTAATTTTACTTAAACGTTGGTTTACCAGCATTTAGCAGATGCTCTTACCCTGAGTTAAGAGAACCTTACTGTGCACAACAATTACGGGTTAAGACCCTTAAGCTCAGCAGTGCCACTACTTGAACCCTGGACCTTTCTTTGTAACAGTGTAGTATCTTAACCACTGTGACTAGGGTACACAGTGCAGCTTTTGACTGTGGAAAATTCCAGAAACACTAGATTAAGTGGGTCCAATAAATTGTGTATCATGGATGATACATGGTACCTAGTGGTGACTACAAAAAAAATGACAATGAATGTACCAGGATTTTCACTCTTCCTCTAGGTCATACATCTATCCCAGAGAATACAGGTGTGAATCGTATCCTGGGATAGCACACCAGTCCTTTAAAATCTGGCAGTTATTACTGGTCTATCCTCTCCTCCCTCAGACAGAGACGGTTGTTCATGTGATGTCCCCGTTGGTCAAAACATACCACTGGAACATGAAGCTGGGATAATGGGATGGGGGGGCTAGTGCATTAGACCTTTATGCCACCTAAGCACCTATGTAGCAGGTTGCAACAGTTCACTCAAAGGACCAAACTGCTTGAAGTACCTGCCATAAAACCTCCATAATAATATTTGTCAGACCATGGCTGGCATGTCCCATATTAGATACCTGAAAGCAATATATTTTCCAATCATAGGACACCGATCTGAGAGGGTATGGGACAGCAAGCTGCTCCCACGAAACAAAGGAAATCCGTAATTTCATATGCATAAGCAAATAGATGTAACCAGAGTGTAACCGGTTATGCTCTTTTGGACTTGTTCACCTGTTGATGGATACAGAATCACAGATTCTAACTGCATATTGGATTCTCACTGTGTTTTTCGTATTTGGTGCAAAAACCTACGCACCAAAACAGTAAACCAAATGCAAGAGTTGCACTCAAACACCAAATGATAAATAAAGAAGATGATGAAAATCAGGTTATAAAATGAGCCTTTCAAACTATACTGATCTACAGTAATAACTCATATATTAATACACATGTAGTATGGAACATGCTTAGTATCGGCATTGCTACATCACATTACAGTTTGGACATAAACCAACAGTAACTGCATATAGGGTTTAATGGCCTGTATAATCTGTATAGTACAACAGTTCACTTATTGAGATATTTCCTTTGCAGTCACACCACAGAAGGAGGTAGCAGAAAGGGGTACCCACTTTATACACTGCACGCCACTGTTTTTACAACTTACTTCCTGCTTCTGGTATAGTGTCAAAACATCTCTGTGGTTAATTCTGCTGACTTCCTACACGTGTCAAGTCTGAACACAACTACAGCAGAATTAAATGATGCTAATGGTTACAAGTAAAGAGTTGCAGGGCAGTTTTATATATTGCTATTGAATTTTATCACTGTTCTGAGACTGTATATCCTTGCAGGCAGCTATTTATAAAACATGGATACAAAAACATCCTAAAGATCCACATGTTCTTCACCTAATAAGAGAGCAGTGCAACAGAAAAGCAACATTTAACGTCAATGGTTATGTTATGTTGAGATTTGTAACACAGCATTGTACCTCTAAGGGCTTTTTATAGGACCATTTGGCCATCAGTGTGTTGGTGGTACTGCCAACATACAATTCACACATACACTAGCGAAACAGTTAAAAATTTATTATTATTATTACTCATTTCAGTCTCTATTGAACTACTACTACTACTACCAATAATTACAATATTAACAAATAATAACAAATTTTAACTAAAATAACAACACTAACTGTTCTTAGGTATAGAAACAGACAAAAACAGACAGGTAATGTATGGGTTACATCCATCCTAAAAACATTTCTGAAAAAAGGGTGCTACAACTACTGAACAGGACAAAATGGTGCCTGCCCTGGACATGGTACTGATTACCTTCTTCTGATTTTAGCTAGGTAAGACCTATCAAATAATCAGTAATAATTTGTGGGTAAAGCTGGTTGGTCACCAGTTAGAAAAGTGGTTTCTGCATTATTGTGCATTTATTTAAAATCCAAAACACTCATCATTTCCTGTTGGTCCAGGGGTTAAGCTTAGGTATAAGCATAGCATTATAATTATTGTTGCAGAAGGAAATATCACCTAAAATAGTATTATAACTGTATGTGTGTGTTTGCATACTCAAGCACTCACTTTGGCCTTCTCAATGACATTTGAGAACTCTCCAGCCCAGATGAAGCAGTTTTGTGAGGTAAGCAGGAGGAAACAATCCCCGCTATTTAGAGAGGAAGCTCTAGGCTCCACTAATCTGGTCTGGACATGGCGTCGACCTATTTAATTAAAAATAAAACATTATTGGTTCGTTATATGATTTCTGTCTGGAAAAAAAAATAAAAAATTAGCATAGACAATCTCACTCAAACAGCAACATGTATAACATATATAAAAATTAGTGTATTAAATTACAGAGTCTGTAATAATAGGGTAGTTTGGGTTACACACTACTACTTGCATTTTTGAATAAAATTTTGTGGCTTGTTAACTTCTGACTTATGACCAAGGTATGAATACTAAGGCCATAACACAAAAACACCTTGTTTCTACGCTTACTGTCAATTTTCTCAGCTCCACTTACCATATTAGGGCACTTCATAGTACTAGAATTAAAGTTTGTAATCTTTGCATCTGTATACTTTGAAGAACAGGGTGAACTTTGTCTAACAAAGGGCAGAACCCCACAGGACAACCAATGAGCAGGTACTATTTGGGTGATGGATAATTGGTGGAAATGCAGTAGCACTCATATGATAGTGGTGTGTTAGTGTGTGTTGTGCTGGTAAGAGTGGATCAGACAGAGCAGTGCTGCCAAAATTTTTAAAACACCCAAGTGTCAAATGTCCAGCCACCAGCATCCTGTAGGCAGCACCTGTGAGCACTAATGAATGGCTGGATAATGTAACAAATTGTGCAAGCTTTGTCTCTGACTTTAGATCTACACGGTGAATCAACAAGACAGGTGTGTCTAATAGAGAGCATAGTGACAAAAGTCCAGCAGAATTGCTATGTCTGATCACCTCGTACCAACAAACCACCAATACAGGCTGAAGGGACCTGGACTTGAAGGGTATTAAACTGCTGCCCTGCCTGTGTATTTTAATGCATCTACTCAAGTCAACCAATCACAATCCAGAACATAAAACATGTGGCAGTCCATCCAGTATAAGTGTGTATATCAGCGCATGTGTTCTTTAACCATTTTGTTGGGTAAAATTGTATATACATCATGCTGGGCTAGTTTAAGTCACTAACCTTTGACCTGGATGAGCATGGTGGCCTTGTATGGCTTGGCACTGCTGTGAGAGTTCTGCTCGGCTGCCTTTACACTGCGCAGATTCACACTGCTGAAGTTTTCCTTACTCGCCAAGCCTGCCAGAGCAACGGCTGAAAACCCACTGCCTTTACTCACTGACACAGACAGAGTGTAAATAAAGATTGTGTCCGAGATAGTTGTGTGCAAAATTTACATGGTGAGAAAACACACAAAACACAGTAATGTATAGCAATGAAAAGCAACACATGACCACAGCTTAACCCATGGATATGTGAAATTATTGTCCAGAATGGTTTTACACTTGTTTTAAAAACAGCAAGACAAAACATTTTACATCTTAAACAAACATTTTGTCACTCTTAAAGCAGTCTTGGATCCCATTACACAGCAAATTGTGGAGTCTCCTCTGATATTCCTATAACATGTTTAGGTCAACTTATGTCGTTAAACTGTACTAGTGTAAAAGCTTGTGATGGGCTGATGCCCTGGCTATGGTTTGTTATCGACTGACATCCTGTACTGTCAGTTAGGCCCTGGCCCTGCATGACCTTGGATTAAGTTTGCATAAAAAATAATTACTGACATCTCAAACACTACAGAAGACGCATTTAACCTAAATATACTTCTACAAAATTAGACTGAAAACTGGAAGTGTGGGTTGTAGAGGTCTGCCAAATTTCCCAGTCATACATCCTCCTTCCTATGTTAAAAAAAAATGCATAGAACTGTATGTGTGTATGTATTTCCATTTCATCAGGCCACATCTGACAACAAAAGTTGTCTTTCCAGTGTGTTTTCACATTGTACAGGACTGGCGGTTTGAACACTTCTATTTGGATGGGCTTGGTAAAAGCTTTACTCATGGTTTCTGTCACACAAAAATCCTCTACATAGGATCATAACAGTATGTTACTGTAGTTTCTATAATTATTGGTAATTGAAATAAACAAAAAATGCGGTGGAATTACGATTTACGTATCGTTTACGGACAGTTTTCTTGTAAAAAAAAAACCCTTTACATTTAAATTACAGTAGCATTAAAAACTATGTGACTATTATAATGTCTGGTCAATGCCCATTTTGGTCAATGTCCTGTTTCACAGAATGTAATGTGGTCTTTAAATTACACATACCTGTAGACTGCAATGTAAAAAGTATAGCATAAAAAGTATATTTACTCTTCATGCAGTGCAAACCCACCCAGGTTAAAACCAACAAAAACATTTATAGAGGCGTCAGCTGTCATAAAACTGCTCACATCAGAGTCAAGTGACTTTGTTGCCTCATGTTTGTGTTATGACACTTTCCTTGCTGGCTTATGTTAGTAAGGATGACAGCTGAATTTGTACCTCTGCTTATTTTTTGTATCAGTTCCAAAATTGTGATAAGGAACATGTCACGCACCAGCGATCACATAGTTACCATCAAAGTGGCAGGACAGTTACACAATATTTGAACTGTTTTACATCATTTAGCAGATTCTTATCCAGAGAATTTACAGCCAACACAATCTTTCAATATACAATCCAAGCATTTAGGGATTAACAAGCTTTGATCCAACAGTTGCAGCTTGGCAGCTGAACCCTGAGCCTTCTGGTTCATACTTCAGTACCTTAACTGTTGTGTTACTACAGCCTCAGGAATAAGTTTTGGATATTAAATAACCCATGTTAAATAACTCATAAAACTGGTATTTTAGCCTAGTGCTAGGTCACTGGGTTGAAGCCTTCAATATAAGACAATGCAGCTATTAAACACATTAATAAAGACATTTTATGTTTGATAAATCCTAATAAAACTTGTAAATAAAACACCTTTCAATTTGAATAATCTCAGCTGAGAAGTTATACCATCACTATGTGTTATAGTTATGTATCAGAAGTACAGCTTATTACCTAAAGTTGGTTGTCACAGTGTGCAATGCAGTGCAAATGTGTTGGAATTTCTCAAATACCAATATAAAATAAGCCTTTATAAAATAAACAGAAGAATCTATAGTACAGTGCAAAAATCTTATCTTACAGTTAGATGTGTTGTTTTAGCAATTGTACAATGAATGTACATGTTGACGATTGGACCCAAAAATTACAAACTTTTGTCGCTCTATAGTAGTCTTTCCACTGATCTTCATTCCAATTTTAGTGAGCTTTATAATATCTTAGCCTTTTAACCTTACCTAAAAAGCAGTTTATTTTTTTGCTACCCTTCAAAAACACATACCTGATTAAGTATCTTTGGACTGTAGAAGGGTCATCTTGGCATCCTAATAAAACTGCCAGATTCTGGTATTGCTCAACAGTAATGAAAGGGCACATTAAATACTTTCCTCTGTAGCCTACAGAAGATGCTTGATTTAAATGTTTTAGCTTTTAATACTGCATACAATTCACCTATATTCTTATAAAAAGACTGATGGATACTTTTACTTACTTTTATGCCATTGATAAAACAATGGTATATCAAATCTAAGGGTGGCCTAAGACTTTTGCACAGTACTGATATTGTTTTGTCCTATATTGCTAAGTGTCTTATAGACCTATGAACTCTCTACACTAAAACATTTTGACCATTTTCAAATTATTTTTTTCTGGAACTTCCACACTATAACATAATTCTGCTGCTAATTGTTAATATTACTCATTGTATTATTATCATTTAGTTCCATACATCCAAACACAAAGGACAACCACCATAAAACCCGTCCATTGAGACTGTGCTAGCAGTAGTCCAACGAAAACCAAACCATTTTAATGTATATAAAAATGGGTGAAGTTGTTCACATTTCTTTTACACTTACTTTTTTCCTGGTTGATCCTTCTGCTTTCCAGCATGCCAATGTTGAGTCTCTGCTCTGTGTACTCATGTCTGATATCCTCTCGAGCTGCCAGTAGCTTCAGAGGGTTTCTGGAGGACTGAACGTTACGAGCTGGACGTACTGCACGTTTGTGCTGCACCATCTCTGAGGTCAGTCTAGAATACAGACAGAAGAAATGCTGCTATATTTATATAGTCCACACAATAAGCATCTGATCCTTTTATTGAATTTTCCATTGAAAACTTATTGACTTTCTTTTCATTATCTTATATTCTTATATTGTTTGCTGCAGCACAATTTATTGCGACTTCTTAGGGAAACTGATTAAGATTAGCATTCAGAAGACATATGACATCTTTTTAATTAATTAAATTTCATTAGATACTTTATTTAGTAACTAATACATTTTCTCTAAAGTATTTGCCTACACATTATAAATAATTGTATTTTTAAAATTTTGCTTCTATTAATTTAAACTATTACTATAAACCTAATGGGATTTTCAGTGTTGCTCTCTCAACGTTTCTTTCTTATAATGTATAGGGAGTTTTTCCTTTCCACTGTCGTCCTAGGCTTGCTCAATTTCGGGTTGGGTTTAGATAATATAATAAAACTGCAAAGCTGCTTTGTGACAATGCTCAAATAGCTATAAAACTAAGTCTAAGTAAAAACAAAAATGTGATCAATGGAAATATAATAACATAGTTAAAATATTAATATTTTATCAAAAACTATAATTTTGACAGTTCTGTATACCATTGCGGCCAAAGGTCTGAGAGCACTAGTGAAAATGCTTCCATTAAATATTTTCTCAAATTAACGACAATAAACAATTTACAAGCATTTTGGAATTTATTAGAATTTGGTATGTTTTTGCCATTGCTGTAATGATAACCTGTGTTTGAGCAGGCAGGAACTCCACAAGTTTGTGCAAAATCTTATACTTCATTTACATTTAGATTTGCGGCATTTGGCAGAAGGCTCCCATACAGTCTTACAATTTAAACAATTGTGAGTTAAGGGCCTTGCTTAAGGACCCAACTATAGCAGCTAGGTGGGATTTGAACCAGTACCTTAACCACTAGGCTACTGCAGTCATTACATGTACTTCATGTTATCCCATCATAATTCCCTAATATCAAAAATGCTGAATGCTTTGGTGTCTTTGTCTTCAAATATCCCCACAAATGCTCAAAGCGGGTTGGCCAGCTAACTGTGGAGGAAAGTCTATGAGAGTCAGCACTTTAATGATATTCATCTCTGTAGCTTTGATACAACTACTTAAAGACTATTTTGATACACTATGTTCACAATCTTCCTCCTGTTCTTCTCCTTACATAACCTCTTCTGTTACTTCCATAAAACACAGACTGGGATTCATCCCTACTTTTCATCATTTTTTTTTCCACTCATATACTCTAAAATGTTTGGCCCATGCCAAATATTTAGCCATGTTTATCCTCCTTGAGAGGTGGTTTAGAAACTGTTACTTTGTCCTTTGAGACAACTACAATATAGATATAATTTAATCACAGTTTTTCAGAGTCGCTCCTTCTTTATTCGGTGCATTCTGGTTATTTCTCTTTCTTTCAGTGAATTGGTTTGCCATTTGTCACCATGACCAGTATATGCCTGATCATTATGGATCCAGTTGTGGCTAAATATTTTTGAGTGCCCTCATAGAGACTTTTACATAAGCCATGATTTGACGTTGAGAAATTCCCTCTTTTCCTAGAACCCTTTGACGACTGATACGTTCACTTAATTCTGATGCCATATTTCCACCTGTCACTATGCTACTTAGTATGAAATGTTATGCTGACAACCTGAAGCACATAATATTTATATACAGATAAATGACGACTGTAAATACAGTATGTCAACGTGCACAAGCTTCCACATGAATAGATCAAATCCACCCGAAATGTCATCTGAGCATGTGCTTTGATATAAACGAAAAGGCTCTATGCAGAAAATGACCATGTCAGTTCCGTTTATTTTTTAATGTGCTTACTTGGTTTTATGTAGTCTTAAAATACTATGCTACATGTTATTTTATATTAGTTGTAATAGAAAACACAGAGGCGGTTTCACCAATGACATAACTGAAGACAACTTTCAAAAAGCAAACTTATTTAACCAAATTAAAAAAATTGGCAAATATAAATTAGACAGACAGACCGACCAATGTCAAATCCAACATTCAAACAAAGGTAGTTAAATTAAATTAATGATTTAAAGCCTTACTTTGGCATCTGATTTCCAAAGATGGTATCAAAGTCCTCACTGAGCTCCACATTACTGGTGATATTAGCAAACTCCTCTGTATGTCTGTAGAACTTATCAAAGCACTCATCATCCAGAGTCATGACTTCTTTAATAGTCTTTGCTGTGACTGTAAGTGTGGCATCCGGAAGCCCACTCACTGAATTACAAAGAAAGAAAAGTTACAGAATATCCCAAAAGAGCACAGCTTTTCATTAAGTCTATGTAGATATATTTACAGTTAGGGTTCCTCTAGCTTTATAAAAATTCACTGACCTTTACTGTTGAGGCGACCCAGAAAGGATTCCAGCTTTTCCAGCTTCTTGTCTGACTCGAGTTGCATGCCTTCTCTTACCTCAATCTCTGCAAATGTATTAATTACAAAATAAACAATTAATTCCAGATAGAATGGGCATGAAACTGCAAGGGTAGAACATTACATGTACATTTTTAAAACATAGACCAAAGCAAGAACTGCAAAATCACTGTTGTTCCATTCAGTGGTAATGGATGCAAAAAAATAATGTGTAGTTGAAAAATGTTGCCATTTAGTTTTCCAAGGAGAGCAAAACAAAAACTAAATCCCTGCTATCTGAACTACTTATCTGAATTCATGCTGCATGGGGTATATTAATTATTAATCTAAAATGCAATCCAAATGACTAACTATGAAACCCAATTTGACATTGAGTGTGCATCAGCGTAACCTGTCAGATGGATTTTTTGCATCTTACCTCCACCCATGCACTTTCAGCAAGAAATCTTTTCTGAAAACATTTCTCTGACTTTTTATGAAGTAATATTATATAACAAAAAAAAGATGATTCAGCATACTTACCTCCCAGGGGCTTTGAGATAGTATTTTTGATTTTAGGGGAAGGTGGTGCAAGATCAGGATTACTATGTGTTATGGGGGTTGCAAGACCTGAAACACACAATCATATAAAACCAGTATTGTAACAGGGATAGAAAGACAAAAGAAGCAAAAATGTGTGCCATTTGTTGAGTGGGTGTGAGTGTATAAATGAGCAGATACATGCAAGTAAGGAAAACACACTGACCTTTTCTGACCATACGTCCAGCCACGGTAAACTGTGTAGAGTCATTGGCAGCTCCTTTCCCTTTGACCTTCCAGGACTCTTCTCGGGCTGTGATGAGTTGTTTACGTTCTTTGATGGACATCTCTATCCTCTCCAGCTGCTGACTCTCCACAGTGTTGTCTCCTATCCTCTGAATGGCATGGAAGATAAAAGATGAAAACGCATTCAGGATGCTTAATAATTAAAATTCACAATAAGATTCAGTGGAGCTGTTAATTTCTGTCTACAGTGTTTAGTTATACAGTTTAGTATGGATTTCATTTGGTCTTGACAGGCTATGTAAAAATAAGTGTTTGTGTGTATATTTTCTTTACAAATCATACACATATAATACATAAATTAAATGAACAACTGAAGTATAAAACTGAAAGTTTCATTACATTTCAGAATTGATTATTATTCTGTATCTTTCATATTTTGCTGTAATGACAGTGTGTACTTGAGCTGGCATGGAATTGACAAGTTTGTGTAAAATCTGACGATCCATGTTTACCCCAGCATGATTTCAAAATATTTCAAACAGCATCTTGTGATGTTTCCAAATGCTTGGCTTTTACTTGTTTATAACTGCCACATATGTTCTTGATAAGGGTAGGTCATGTGACTGGAGTACAGTTCATATTCTCCATTACTTTTTATCTTTAAGAAGCTGTAATAAAGCTAAATGCTGTTGTTTTGAAACTTACTCTTGGATAAAGGTAAATCTATTAGGTCGGACATTTGTCATCTGATATGAGCCTATTCTGCTTACAGCATGAAGTAAATAAAATACTTACGGGCACTTGGCTCAAATATTTAACTTGGCTACCAATATTACAAACTGTGGTTAATTCTCTTAGCCCTACACCTGGCCTGGTTCTGCACAGACAACTTTCTGAGAGAAGGAAGGTCAAAATGAGAATTTATCTTCCTGTTGCTGAAACAGCTGCCTTGTGGGTTCTTGGTGACGCTGGAAAGACTGGCTGATGAACACAGCGTTCACCCAGAGGGGCTATGCCGGCAGTAGCAAGATGTTATGACGTATGAGGTCAGCCCAATTCCAAATTTGGAAAATAATTATAAAAATAAAATAAAGGTATCATCTATTATTACTGTGCTTGAGAAACAAGCTGAAAACAGTTGCTGATAGTTTGCAGTTATGGACTAAACCTCTGTGGCAAAGGGTTTAAAATGATAACACTTGGTCTAATAAAGTGAAAAGCAAGCTCCCCAGCATTAAGATGTTCAAGCCTAGAAAATGCCATTGCCAAGAGAGCATAGCTGGCTCTACTCTGGGAAGGTGATATGACATTTGTATTTGTCATACCTAAAGCGACACCAGACAAGCTCAAGCAATGCCAAGTTGAGGAAACGGAGCAGTGAAAGCAAGTTTGCTGCACGAAAAGTAGTTTGGCTGCCTTTGTAGAGTGCTGGGATTGGTGGCGTCCAGTTAACAAGCCAAGAAGGAAGCACTTGCTAGCCGTCAACATCCCTGACAGGTAGATGTGTGATACTAGAGACTCAGTTGGATATAATTGGCAACGACTGTTGAGAGAAACACGGGCGGAATGTGAGCATTGCCAGATGCAACTGTTTAAGCTTGAACTGATGGTTTCTCAAAACATAGATGACACACACTTCATGTGAGAATTTCCAGGGATAAACTACAACTAAAAGAAGGCAATGCATGATATAAGGGACCAGATCATTCTGACCAACAATATTTTGTTAACAGTTACTATACCTAACCAGTAATTAACCAGTTTGAACCATTTGACCAACATCTGCCACATATGCTATAAGTAGCTTCTCCTTTGAAATCAGTATTTTGGTGAGATCACAAAAAGTAATAGAAGTAAAGCTACACCCTAGGAAATAAAATAAGCCATGATGCTGACATAGAGCAAGCAAATAAAGTTGAAAATGTTCATATTGCTCTAATAATAACAGGTGAGCTGTATGAAAAAGGGGGGTGGTGGGGTAAACAATTACTTTAGAGGACAAAACCCTAAATCAGTCATTCCTTCTCGATCAATAATGAAACCTGGGTATGTTAACATGGAGCTAACTGTCCATCAAAATATGGAACATACCACACCTAATGAACTAACTAAATTATGAACACCACAACTAAATGTAACATCCTGTGATCACTGTTTTACCACTACAATAATGTCAGATGTGTGGACTTGTGTATCTGATGAGGGATAATATATGGCACCTTGCGTCTCCAGGGGTGACGTTCATCAGCTTGTAAGAGCAAGGGTGTTGCCTTCATAGAATGATGAGAGGGAAGAGGAAGAACAGAAAGGAGTGAGGAAAAGAAGTGAAGAGGACATTACAGATAAAAAGGACACTGCCTAGCCAGATAGCAGGGCACCAGTATAACACTTTCCCCACCAAATTAGTAGCCCACCTTTACAAAAAGGCCTCGCTTAAAAAAATAACTTGGTCACCAGTCGCATGCATATACAGTCTGAAACTAACAGAAATGTATAAACAGTATAGGATAAATTAATAAATGTCGTTTTGAAATTACATGCTTAATTAAACATTCTACCAGTAACACCTAAAATCACTACAATAAAAGTACAGCCAATAATTGCCACTATGGAACCACAGTAAGTTAGGAGGAGGAAAGAAAAAAAAACTTCAGAAGTAATACTGGAGTGAGTTCAAGAGAGAGAATAAATGAAGTGAAGTTATTCAAGGCTGGAGCTTTGAAAAAAATTAACAATGAATTCATGATTTCAAAGCTACCACAGTGTGTGAGTGAGTTTGCAGGGTAAGATGGTGTAAGGACAGAGGGATTTACATTGCAATGCATACAAAATTCCCTATTTTTACTTATCTTTAAATTATTAACATGTATAACAGGCTAGTATATATATATATATATTTGTGTAGCACTTTCCCTGAGCACTTAATTAGTAACAACTGTACATATACTCTCATGTAATTATTAGTTCTTAAGCGCTGAGCTCCTTAGATTAAGAAAAAAACATCCAGTCAGCAGCAGTTCTAAGGGCACAAACAACTTGGGAGATGTGAGAGCTCAAAGAATGACCAGATTGGTTCAAGGTAAGAGGAAGGCTACAATAACTCGTAACCTACAATTTAGATGAGCTGAAAAGCATCTGGCTAAAGCAGACTCGCTAACAAGCTCAATGCCATGAAAAAGTGAGGATGTTTTGAGAGCAAAGAGAGGTCCTACACATTATTCAAAATAAAGTGCTCAGTGACCTTGCGCCTGAGCAACATAGTGCTACAAACTTTACAAGTATGACAATTCAGTTTCCAGTCAGTCGACAGAGTATCTCCAAAGCATTGCATTAAATTCTACTCACAGAATTTCGGTTTGCTTAATGTTAAATAGTCAAATTTGAAGAGTGTAAATTGGAAGCTGTTGAAACACACTTTTGTATTCCTTTATTAATAGGATTAGTGGCCCAATGTAGCAAACATTTATTCATTTTCTCTCTCACCTGGGGAGAGGTTTCGATGGGATCCAGAGAATCAGGCGCACAGTTAAAAGTAGAAGAAAAAACAGGTTCCTACAAAGCAGAAAGAGATGATACAACACAGAGACAAAGCAAAGTAGAGACATAAAAGGCCATGAATAAAGAGAGAAGGAATGAAGCAGATGGAACCACCTAAATAACAATTTTTACAGTTAAAAATATATATACCCAAGTACATGCAGTTATAAGTAAATAATGAAAAAAAGTGGTAGTACGATGAATATTTGACACAATAATTATTGTCAGTAACTGCACACACACAGTGTTTCACTACACCACACCACACTTACATCACAGTATTATGACAACAGCTAAACATTTTTCTGTTAAACAATTTTTGAACTGCAAAGAGATTAACTAACATTATATATACTACAAATGGTTGTTCTCTGCATTTTATATCCACTTACCAATGTAAAGGAAGTGTTTGAGATTTTATCAAAAATCTAAAATTCCATTAGTACTACATGCGAAAGTCTAACATAGTTAAGCATGCAAGCAAACTGTTTATGTGGGAGACAGAGACAGGTCACAAAACCTGACAAATTTGACAAGGGATATATCCAGGCAACTGAACTGGAGCATATTCAAACCAGCAAGGCTTGCGGGGTGCTCCCAGTTAGCAAAGGCGAGTACCTACCAATGATCTGAGTAGGGACCACCCATAAATAATTGAAAGTGGCTTCCTTAGTGACTTGGCAATAAAGACTAAACAAATAAAAGGAGGGCTACTACTTCGTACAAGTAAAATAATATTTTGTCGTTTATGATAGGTCTCAACCCACAGTGCATCACATGTGGTCAGAGTGCTAAACATGTTAATTTCTGCCTACTGCCGAAAGAGCCTATAATGGGCGTGTAAGTTCTTGGACTAGAATATGAAACAAACAAAAAAAAAAGTCCTGTTGGGAAATTCTGCATTCATGTGGATATCAATTTGACACATGCCACCAACCTAAACATCATTGAGTGCACTTACATGCACTGCAGAACATCAGGATTGGTTGCATGCACTTGGATAACTGGATAATGGGAACACTCTGTGTTTACATAATGATCTGATGTCTAATTTGCAACCAGCCAATACTCTCACAGAAGGATGTGATGTAAACTTCAAACCTTTATAATTAAATTCTTCATTTTCCCAAGCATATACTACATTTCAGTGTCTCCCCTATTGTTATTAGTAGTACTTTTGCAGGTGCTGCGTTAAATGTCAGGGTTGCCAAGTACTATGAGAGAAACAAGCAACCAGAAACAATTTGGAAACAATTCCAAAATAAGTCTCTTAAAATAAGCGGACCTGGCAACTCTTTGACTCTGCTAACCCAACAGCTTTGCATGCATGCGCAGAAGACAACCGATTAATGAGTAAGGATATACATACACTAAAAAAAATTAGATTACGGTGTTAAAATCCAACTCTATCCGATTTCATAATGTGATTTCTAGATCTTAATCCAAACTAAAAAAAAAATGCTGTTTACTTGACCACTTCAACAATCAGATCACTGCTTAAATTTGATTATGATCAGGTTAGTAAATGCATGTAAACACATTCAGTGAGGACCAAGTGTTCATAATATTTTAATTCATCTGCAAAGTAGTAGAATAAGCTCATAAATTTGTTTTAGCATAAACTTGTCGTAGATGTACTCTTACAGAAATGAAACCAATCTGAGACGGTTTTTAACCAAACAAAACAGAGT
Source organism: Parotocinclus maculicauda (assembly GCA_034780255.1). Classification (NCBI taxonomy): domain Eukaryota; kingdom Metazoa; phylum Chordata; class Actinopteri; order Siluriformes; family Loricariidae; genus Parotocinclus; species Parotocinclus maculicauda. Next base: position 1,365 of record JAUZSU010030564.1, on the reverse strand, counting down.
TTGAATCCCAACATCAACTTAAAACTGAGATTAAAGAGCTATGGTATAAACATTAACATGACCGTACTTGTATATAGTACATTCATCATATAGGACTAGCATAAAGTATGACAAGCAATTATAAAAAATAACCACCAGTGAGACTGAAAACAGACAAACTCATACTTAAACCTATAATTAAAACAAAACTTCAGTTGGTCATCCACCTAGCAGTTCCACCACCACAAGCAAAGCTGTCATTACAGTTCACAGAAAGAATGCTATAAAACACCAGAACAACACCATCACCATGACAGTGAGAACAAACAAGCAAAATGCTCTCCACCAAACGTGCCAAAGTTCAGCACACAGGAGTCTTACCCAGAGCTGATCAGATACTGCAAATTCATCTATAATCCCATTACCCTGGAAAAGGTGTGTGGTAAACATTTCAAAAGACATGTAAATGCACATTCTAAAGAAATAGATAAAGGCAAAAAAACGGAACACAGACAACTTAGCCACTTGAATTAGGTGTTATAGAACTACAGCAATGTAATTGTTTGGTTTAAGGTAATTTACGATACCATAGATTAACACACACTATTTGGCCAGGCAAAAGGAAAGGCAGTAAGGTAAGTGGCCTGGATGGGGTGCATGTTTTCCTCAGACACAGCCAATCAAGTCTGGAAGCAGCACAAATCAACCAGAGGTCACAGTCAAAACTCAAAGCTGTACAACTGCAGTGGTGGGGTAGCATACGAGAAAGTAGTGCCACCAGTGCACCTGATACATATTTCTAATTCAAATGTATCTAAAATCTAGTGTGTACTACTGATAAAAGAAAAAAAAAAACCTGTAAAAATAGTTTATAAGTGCAAGGTTTTATTTTCCTCTCACGTGGCTATGCATCCAACCAAAACTAAAATGAGGTAGGTGCAAAACAGTAGGTAATTTTGACAGTAATTTGCTTAGGGTAGGAGGCAGAAAAATAGACACACTAAAAACTGTGTCACTAATTTTAATTATGAGGTAATGTTTATCTTATGCTGCAACATTTAGTGCTAGAGGACATACTTGATGAACGAGACCCTGATCATGTTAGATAGGCAAATCTCAAAACCCAATAAGAAAAAAGCCAAACAAGAAAGTCTCTTAGGTCATTTGAATATGCTGACATATACTTGAGTACATGAGTGGGATTTTGAAAATACAGGAAAGAGGAAGATCCAGTTCACTACAGTTCCTCAGTATTGATAAATGCCTGTTTATGCTCCCAAATTGATTCTAATCCAAGTGTGATTGAGTTCTTAAGCAAGGCCCTTAACCCACAATTGCTTGAATTGTAAGACTATCAGTTGTAAGTCGCTCTGGATAAGGGCGTCT
>JAUZSU010030553.1:0-10431 GCA_034780255.1 Parotocinclus maculicauda | reverse complement strand
ATTTGGAATAAGGCTGTAACGTAACAAAATGTGGAAAAAGCGAAGCGCTGTGAATACTTTCCGGATGCACTGTATGTGTATGTGCCCTGAGATGGATTGACGTCCTGGGGATGTTCCTGCCTATGCCGGTAGCTAAGCACCGGTTATTCCGCGACCCTGACCAGTATTAAGCAGATAGGTGAGCGAATGAAAGAACGTAGTGTGTTGTGATGTTCATGACTGCGAGTACTAAAAGTAATTGTAAAATAATAATGACAGTAAATATTTTACTATAAGTTAAGATGGCCCACCTCTGGTGCTTGCGCAGGGCCTGAAGTTCTTCCTCCAGCTTGTGACAGAGTTCAACAGCAGTATCCCGCTCTCTCTGAACAGCCTCCAGCTCCATCTGAATCTAAAGACAGAACAAAAAACAGCAGACCCATTTAACAGAAGCAGTCAGCTTAAAAATACGCTTGTTAAAAATGTAATACCTCTTGAAAAAGCCAATTATGACTCACATGGTTAAAACAACGCTTTACATGTAGTGTTAAGCAATCTGGACGTCTTTCAAAAAATTTAATGTTACTTGTACTTCGCAATGCCATATAAAACACTGTAGTGTACCGATATTCACTAAACAGCCAAGATACTACGGTGTTTCCCATAAACTGATTTACTTCAAATTAACATTTACCACCAAACATTTTTTTATGTTTTATTTGAACATAAAATATTTTTATTTGACCATTTATGACAGGTAAAAATCATTTCATTGAAAAGCTGTATGCAAATTGTGTTGATATTCTCAGGCTCTCCTTACCCTGCTTTGACCCAACATTCCCTCACACACATTTATAGAATTTTCTTTGTGACAAGAAACCGCTTTTAATCCTGGTGGCTGTGTTGCAAAGACGCTGGCTTTTTTTTTTTCCATTCCTTGTCCCTCTGGCATGATTTCAAAGATATAGTACTTTATACTCTGCTCGTTTCTCCAACAGAAACTAATTATCAATTAAAAACTCATTAACTACTCTCCCATGATTCACACGGTTCAGATCCAGCACACGTATTTCATCTGAGTGGAAAGACCTGCTCACAATCATCATCTCGGTGCTTATAAGGAGACCTTATAAAGAAAACTTAAGGGCAGGTCCTGACAAACATTGATTAGTCTGTTGATGCAGAATACAACTTGTGCACATAAGGTTGTGCTGTGTCATTAGAACTGTTTAATTTTAATAGCTGATGTATTTGTCAAGGTAATTAATTCCTTAAGTAGATTAAGAACGTTTGTATATAATATAATTGGAATTATAGCCTTATTGGACCACATATGCATACTATACAGACACACAACATCTATATCTATATAAAAATCCCATTCTAAGTCCATATGCATTAATATGGAGTTAATCATCCCTTTGCATTCACAACAGCATCAACTTTTTTCAGAAGATTTTCCACAAGATTTTATAATCCCAAGATTTTCAGAGCCATGCCTTTATGGACTTTAGTTTGTACACTGAGGCACAGTCATGCTGGAACATAAAAAGGGTTTACCTAAAACAGCTGGCTGTAGATTTTAGAGCAAAATATGTTCATGACATCATCTTTTTTTTGGGACAGCAAGGCATTTTTTCAGCAATAAAATGCAAAACCAAAGCCGCACAACATACAAAGCCATGGCTGTAGAAGAACAGGTTACGGGTACTGGACTGGTTTGTCGACAGTCCTGACCTGTCCAACATAGAAAATGTTTGGAGAATTTTGAAATAAAAATAATACCCCATACTGTTGCACATTTTAAAACGTTTGCAGGAAAAGTGGGACAAAATAACACCCGAAACCTTACAAAGTGGTAAATGCTTTATCATTCCAACTTTTGTTGGAATGTGTCACAGGCCTGAAATGCAGGAATGGATGCTTGTTAACAAATAAAATTCAATTCACATGAAATAAATTGATTTCATTGAAGTTTATTTTAATAGGCAATTTGAAAAAAAGAGTGTACAGGCTTTTCTTTTTATTTGGGGCTGTATGTACATAATGGTATTGAAAAAAAATCAATTAATGATGAGGCATGACATTTCAGCAGATTGTGACCACCTTTTAGGCTCAACAGCTTTCAGCCTATTGTATCTGCTATTCAAATTATTGCTGCATATGATGACAAAGTCCCATGAAAGTTGCTAGTAAGGTTATTTAGCAGTTAACACCTGGCCCCACAGCTGCAGGCCTCCGAGCCATGTCCTATTGTTACCTATAATACCAAAGTGTTTTATTGAATGATTTATCTGTCTTGTTAGTATCAAATAACCTAAGACACCAACAGCAAAGGCTTACCCATATCTACTTGTGATGTAACACTACACTGTGATATATCTGTAGTTTATTAGCAGTTGCTAGACATCACAATTTGCATAGTGCTTACTACATTGTAGTGATGCTCTGAAACAACCAACAAACCAAAACTTAGGTTTGCTATAAGTGTAAAATATCACTTTATATAATGAAAAGGATTCCTCACAAATTACATTTTCGCAGTTAATCTGCAGCTGCTCAAAATGAATGCATCTGCCCTGGAAGATACTATTTAAATATCATACACTCCCTGTGTTTAAGACTTTGTTCCCCAAGTTATATTTTCTCTCTATCAGCGTTTATCCCCACTCTCTGGCCCAACCTGACATTTACCTTTTTATTATAAAAAAAAGTCTGTCTATTCTCCATTGACTTTTAAGGGAAAACCAGAAGTGCTGTTTCCATATGAAAACAGAAGCCAAAATTTCAAGGTCTAGCTGCAAAATCTCATTCAGTATAATCACAAGATGCTCTTTGCAATACACCCACTGGCCACTTTATTAAGTACAAACTGCAAGTAGCAGGTTAGCCCTGTTTTTTTTTCATAAATTCAGAACTGCCTTAATTCATTGTGGCATGAAATAAACAAGGTGCTGGATACATTTATCTGAGCTATTAGTCCATATTAATATGATAGCCTACTACAGTTGCTGCAGATCCATGTTGGCTGTGAATCTCCCATCCCACCACATCCCAAAGGTGCCATTGGATTGAGAGCTGGTGACTGTAGAGGCCATTTGGTACAGTGAACTCACTGACATGTTCAAGAAAGCAGATTCGGATGATTTAAGCTTTGTGACATGTTATCCTGCTGGAAGTAGCATCATAAGGGTTTCACTGTGGTCATGGTTAGCAACAATACCCTGTTTGGCCGTGGTGTTTACATGATGCTCATCTGGTATCTGGGGCTCATGCTGTACCAAAAAAATATATATATATCCCCCACATTATTACACCACCAGCAGACTGAACCATTGATACAAGGCAGGATGGATTGATGTCGCGGCAGAAATCAAGACACTGTATATAAATGCTGTTTTGACAGGTATGGATAATGTATAAATAACTGATAATATGGTCATGCATGTCTACCAGTGGCTTGTGAGATAATCTTTTGTCAGTCATATGGTCATCCTGCTATTATGACAAGGGGATGTTATCGACTGGCATATTTATGGCTATTAATTAATCAAGATATCCCCAAGCTATTTCATTATTTTCTGGTCATTTACAACCCAAGTTAAATTCATGTATAATTATCATGCTTCAATATATAGTGATGTTATCACTTAGATAAATGTCAGGTTGCAAGTGTAATAAATAACCTCACTGCCAAACACTTGCTTTGTATCTGAATCAGTGTCAATTTAGAATTGATAATGTCATTGTTTATGGACTCTGTGATTACAGTGTGATCTTATCTCAGCTGCCAGTTTGAATTACTTATTGAGGTAGGATACTAGACCTTAGTTCTGCTACCCCTGCTGCCAAACTCTTCTTACACGCACTCATTCAGTCACACAAGGTGAGGAACTCCCTCCTAGAGGAATCCAATTCACTATTGTTTTGCCATTCAGCACCTACTCAGAGACAGCATGTTGGGTGACACAGGCTGCAGGGGAGGCTGGGTAAACACTGTCCGCTGCTTAAACCTGACCACCACTTGCTAATGACCAGCCGTTGAAAAGAACCCATTGTTCATCTCGCCCTCTCAACAGCTGGGAGTGCAGACACAGACAATGGTGGTTGTCTAAGCAAACACAACAACCTGCCCTACTGTAAATGCTTGCAATTGACTAACTCTCCTCACTCTCTCCTATCATTAAAGAGGGAAAGATATAGAACATGAGACAGAGTAAGGTAAAGAGGTCAACAACTGTGAGAGGTCATACAGTGTTGCTGCGTAGTCGTATTAAACAGCCTATAACTTCCAAATGAAGTTACACTTTTAAAAACTCCAGTGAACACCATGCTGAGGAGAGTTAAGGCAGTCCTGAAAAATAATGCCGGCCACACAAAATATTGACACTTTAGGCACAATTTGGCCATTTACAATTAGGGGTGTACTCATTTTTGTTCTCAGTGTATTAGACATTAATGGCTGTATGTTGGTATTTTGAGGGCACAGCAAATTTACACTGTTATACAAGCTGTAGACTGACTGATTTACATTGTATCAGTGTAATACAAAAACATCTTCAGTGTTGTCTAATGAAAAGATATAATAAAATATATTGCTTACAAAAATTGAACCAATTAAATATAATCTATTTTTTGTGTGCAGTCTAGTTGCAAAAATGTGAGGCGTGTACCCACTTTTGTGAGATATTGTAAATTTAACATATAACATAATTTAACATAACGTACTTACAATTACTACAGTCTTACAATCCAAGCAGTTGTGGGTTGAGGGTCTTGCTCAACGACCCAACTGTGGCAACTTGGCAGATGTGGGATTTGAACCCTGGACCTTCTGGTCGAGAGTCCAGTACCTTAACCGCTAGGCTACCACAGTCCAAATTACTTTATAGTAACGGTTTGTAAAATGTAAATACAATTGCTTAAACCTTCCTGTTGTGGCTCTAGTCTAGAAATTAATTTAATTTAATTTAATATTACCCTATGCTATGATATATATAAATGGTATAGTGCTGTATATATGTTTACCGGTCAGTAACATGGGTTACAAGTGTAATCAATTATATAACTGATTACACTATGTGAAAATTGAGCGTATACACCTATATAAAGTCTTGCTGGAAAAAAAAAAAAGACAGAAAGCAATTAGCGCAACCTTCTTTGTAAACACTGTCACAACCAATTTGTTTGTTTCATTCAAATTCATTGGAAGGGTGAAAAGTCTGACATGTGCTGTGAACCTGACTTGCAGTATGATTACAGTATGGTGACTACTATAAACACCTTCACCCTAAGTGTTTGCAGTTTCTGGTGCTGCAGCCCAATCATTCTAATTAGCAGGAGTGCAGCTCTCACAAGTCAAAGAGAACATCAAAAAGAAGCTAACCTCTAAAGTCAATATGTACTTTTCTCCAACAGAGAGCAGAGCTTGACTTCAAAGCCTGATTCTTTTAATCATATGTATTTTATCAGCATTCATTACAATATTATCCAAATGAGGGCCACAGAGTAGCGTATTAACCTGGAGAGATTACGCCATGTAAAGGAGAGTGACTGCCTTGACCTTTAGGAGAGGCTGCTGGGTAGGGCAGTGCTGGGCAGAGCATGGCCTTTCGGCCCCAGTGGGAAAAGCTGGCTGTGACACCCGCTATCAGCGGTGCTGCAATCTGCCCTGTTACTGTTTAAGAGAGAGCAGATAGGAGCACCTTTTCCTCTGCTTCATCAGTAATCATTACAGTTCTCTAATAAAGGTTGTAATGCTAAGAATAATGACTCAATCCAAGGCAAATTGAATGTATGAATGCATTATGGAACAAAACATCTTCCTATTATGTTGTAAAGACTACATTTTCTGCCCTGGATTTCAGCTTTGATAACATTCACTTCTCTAAAATACACATTCAATTCTACCAAGAAACAACTGATAAGCAGTCCCTCACCAAGACAGTGTCTCCTTTTTCAACTGGTAGGCAGGGTCAAAATAAACAAAAGTGTGCAGAACAGAGCTTTCAGCAGCTCACCTCATCTGAACAGACATAAACCAGGGCAGGTGTGATAAGCAGGCAATAATCAAATGTAGCATGATGTTTTCAAAAGAGGAGCAAAATAAGCTCCAGTTCAGCACATCATACCAAACTACTTATTCCTGAAAGCTATTTGAAAGGCACTTATGGCAATTAACCAATAAGCAACAAATATTTGAACCCCCCAAATGAACCAAACCTTGGTTCCCTTTTTCCACAGTGGCCCCTTTCTGAAGATAAGAATATTTTCAAGCCCCCTCTCGTCACTTTGCTTTCTATCTCAACTGGAAGTTAAACATAGTAATTCATACAAAACTGCAACTTCTTAAACAAAAAACAACGACAAATAACCTTCACAGTGGAATTAATATATACAACAATACAATAAAGTGATGTCTTATGCAGCCTCATTTTTTTTACTGTGTAACAGCATGCATGGCTTTCAATATTTTTATGCGTTCATATTTCTGTGCTGTGCCCCCCTACTTTGGCAACCACTGGTGCAAAGGACAAGGCTTTCCATGGATCAAAGTTCATTATGTCTTGTAATGCACCCAGTGAATTTCATGTATGACTGTATCAGAAGAATCCAGTTAAAAAGTGGTTGAACTTTGAGGGGTTAGAGGAAACAGCAATAACGGTTTACTGTGTTAGAGCCTCGGGAACAGGGTCAGGCTTGTGTGATCACTGTGTGGCCGTCAGTGCTCTGAGAGAAAAGCTGCAGAGCAAACACAGGTGGTTCAGGGCGAGGGCAAAGCCCTCAGCAACAGCCTGCTTCCACTGACCTCCACAGCCACTTCAAGCCCATTCTCAACCCCCACATCGGCACTCCACCCTGGACATTTAGAGCTCCCTAAAGCCCCCTGATCACACGAGCACACACACCCTCCACTTGGTGAATGTCTCTGGAAAGGCTGCAAAACAGGTTTTTGTACAGATGCAGAGGTACAGAGATAGATAGATAGATAGATAGATAAAGAGATAAATACCAGTCCCAGGTGTTCTCTAACTGAAACGGATAGAAATTTCTTGGCAAGTATTCAGCTTACCTTGTGAAACATGGTGTAACAGTATTCTGCCAACTTCTGTTGAATTAAATTTTCAGTTTTTCATTTCATAAATGTACTGCATAAACAAGTAAATGATCTCACCATGAGTGACAGTTAAAACCAAGCTCATAAAATTGTCAGTGAATAAACACGAACAGCTTACGTTCTCAAATTTGATGTAAAGCTTTGGGAATTAGGTTTTCAAGATTTTTTTTTTTTTTTTTTTTTTTTTTTAAATGGTTGCTGATACCCCCCCACGAGCTTTACTGTGATTTTTTAGAATATCAGTCGATAAGTACAAGTTCTGCTCACTTTTAAATTGTTTTGTGGATATGTTCCTAGCACTGTTGAGTAATTTTTCGACAGCTGTTCCCATTTCATTTTAAATTAAAACTGCTGCTCTGTAATCCCAGGAGTCAATCTGTAATTAAGGGGATTTACAGAAAAACCAAGTGCTATATTAATAACAAATTTTTAATATATTTTCTAATAAGCCATCCGTGTCATACCATGATAATTGAGAAAGAAACTGTTGAAAGTCATTTGAAAGCTTTGACAGGATATTCCACTCTGTCATATGCATATACAGTCAGCTTTAGAATTATTTGCACTCTTAGATGGGGAAAATGTATTTGTGGTCAGTTATCTTAAAATCAACTTAAAAATGTAACAGAAATCTAACCATTAACTGAAATTTTCCCCTGTTCTGACCTTACTTAACCTGACTAGAGTCAGAGGGGTTTAGAGCCTATTCTGGAATTCAGTGGGTGCCAGACAGACAGACAGACAGAGAGACAGACAATCTCTCAATTAAACATGAAAAAAATAAAAAATAAAAATAAAAAAAATCACCAAATCATGCCTGGGGGAAAAGGTACCACTGGAACTCAAACCCTGGTCTCTGGAATGATAGGCTTGCAAAAAGCTGCTGTGCTGAGCACCTGAAGAATACTTGTTTATTTAAACAAATGCATGCACCACTAGAGATTTTCGTGATTTTGATCTGACGCATGTTCCCATTTTAATTTTATTTCGAAAGCTTGACACTTAGGAACTCCTTCGGGAACTCTCTGGATGGGCTTAAAGTAATAGCAGGATGGTTATTTAGACATGAGCCTAATCTCCAATATTGTGAAGGAAATTTAATGTTACTTTAGCCTTCTGTCCCGATCTCAGTGAGACATCTCCGTGAGTGCGTTTACAGGCAACTAATAATCTGATATCTGCAGAAAATCCGATTTTGTCAGTAATTCAAAGTATACATGCATCAGAGTATACAGACAATGGAAATCTCTGGGTTTTCCCAACTCAAGCAGTAATCGTATTTCTACTTTGCAACAAGCAAATAATTTTACAAAAATATCCAACATGAACTTCCCATTTTAAATAAACAAATTCTTTGTTTTTGCAAGTAAGTACTGTGTCTCAGAATTCCGAGGTTGACAGGTCCCAAGAGAAAAATAAAAAAGTCACTGTCATCAGGAAAAAGAACGGCCCAATAAAGCAGTGTTGGGTTAGGCTCGTGTACATACGCAGACTGAGCAAAAACAATTTGAAATCAAGTAACAGGTATAAATGCTGCGAGTAATCCGAATATTGAAATAAAATAGATCTTTCGATGTCATAATCTGATTTTTAGAGCATATTAACTTGTATACATGACCACTTGAATCAGATAACTGTAGAAATCTGACATGAACGATTAACAAGTGCATGCATATGTACTCAGTGAAATACAAGGAAATTTTAAATCTGCCTTCCTTTAATAAGAAACCAAGTCACAGCTGACAACGGACCAAAACTTTCTCTGAAAATGATGAAAGCTGAATGTAATAAAATAAAATAACATTTCAAGTAAATAAAAATAGCTAAAATAACCATGATGGCCAAATTGTAATAACTGTGATCTACTATATGTAGTAACAATTCAAAACTTGAACTGCATTATATAATCCAATTAAAAGAGCATTTATGAGCAATGGCAATCAGCAAAGGACGTCATATAGCATAATGAAAAACAAAATGGTGATCCCAGTACACGGGTGTGTGGGTTTGAAGGGGGGGGCTGGAGTTTAATTGAGAAATTGGTGTGCATGAGGCAGGGGCCCAGGTCATGGGACCTGACTCTAGTGAAATGTCCTCTGTTTCTCCCTCTCTCGAAGAGCGTGTTTACTCAGCTCTATCTAATGATGGTCCTTTTACAGCACTCTGCATTTAACTCAAGGGCTCCGGCTGCATCAGATAAATACAACAAATCAAACAGGGCTATGTTTGCCCTACTCCTCCCCGACAGGCCTAAAGCAAAGCGTCGCAGCTCACAGTGTGTCCCAGTCATCTTAAAACTGCGTTTGGCACTAGGAATCTGCTCCCGCTAATCAGTGAAATATCGGTAGTAAGTTAATAAATGATAGGAATGATTGGTTAATAGCCTGATGATTGAGGGGCTCAGTACATACAGGTTAATGTGAGTTGAGGCTCCACCTAAAAATTGGGTTGCAGGCAAACAGTATCACTGTGCTTCTGTGAACGTACTACTTGCTATATGCTTAAAGGTCTGGAAGTGTGTTTGTAGGTATGAATGCAACCCATTTGCTACGTTTTCCAATCACATCTGACATTTTCTGTCATTACCCAGAGTGTTTGAGTGACAGTTGACATATCTTGTATCAGAACAGAAGACATCTAAACGGCATCCCCCTGTGACATTTTACATAAACTCTCAGCAGAAGACTGCAGAGCGCTTGATCGATTACTAAAGCCTGGTTTATGCTTCCTGAGAAATTCTGTAGAGAGCTGTTTGAAACAAACTCCTAAAAAGGTCTTTAGTATTTATGTCTATCAAAACAGTAGGATATATCACAAATTGCACATTACTACATAACTTGGGTTTTGGTGCATTAATAAGCTGTCTTAAGCTTGTTCCTTATTACTGAGTATGTGATGGTATAAATCTTAATTGTATGTATATTAACACTTTTACTTGACAGGCTTCTCCTGTGGCTTAGGGGTAAACTATTCCTATTAATGGTGTACCTCTACATGTGCCAACTAAATTCCAGAACAACCCACCCCTGTCCCCAAAACAAGATAAGAGGTCATGCATTTCCTGAAGGACATTACAATGATCATCAAATGGATGTTCATACTGAGTGTTCCTATTAAAAGGACTACTGAAGCAAAGCTCTGCAAGTACATACCAATGCCTAAATGCTTAAGAGTGCACAGCAAAACCGCAGATAAACTTAAGTCACGCCCCCAATCAGTGACTTATTATTAATTTGAAAACATAGATTTTATACCATGCATACATTGTATATAAAAATCATTGCATCAGCAACCATATATATATATATATATATATATATATATATATATATAAA
>JAUZSU010030542.1:0-10432 GCA_034780255.1 Parotocinclus maculicauda | reverse complement strand
CAATCTTGGGTCTTGGAGATGTTAGGTGACCTTTTATCAGGAGATCAGTGCTCTTTAATTATGCTGACAGAAAGAGGTACTGAATAAAATAAGCATACTGATTGAAACCATTACTCATTTAGTAGTGATACTGCCAGAAATCTATAACCATTAAATAGTCACCTTGAGAGCAATCAGTACTCAGTGTGTTCCTGCTGCTAGAAACCTGGATTGTTCTTGTCTTGTAATGATAGAAAATCAGTTCACACCGAGTACACATCTAATAGTGTACACTGAAAGTACTCACACTGACAGAAATCAGTACTTTCTACACAGCTCTGTAATCTAAATGATACACACACTAGACTGCTTGTTATACTGGGGCACACAGAATTTAGAGGGGCACAGCTGTGTCCCTCTGTTTTCCAATTAGTCATGGGTCACAACTGTAAGCACTAAATAGACAAAGTGATTTAACACTACAGTGGACTTTATTCTGCAATAAAGCACGAATGAACGCTAAAGATTTTTTAAATTAACTGCATTCATTTTGTTTATGCTAATGTAATGGATGTTTTTTTTACAAGTTTGATGAATGCCTATACTTTAGTTGTTTAATATGTACTTTTGGTAGGTTATACTGTTATAAGTGAGTTTCTTTTATATGTGTGCACATCTTCATAATTGCAACAAAAAGAAAAGAAAAAAATAAAAAAGAAAGAAACTGAATCTGACTGAAAGCGTTAGCTGTTCAAGACTGTGCTGGTGCATTATGGGAAATGTTGTGCCTGTAGTGTTTGTGTGGCATGTCCTGTAGTTCAGCTCAACGATTTTTACTGCCATGATTTTAGTGAGGCAAAGCAACCTTTTATATACAGGGTGAGTCGAAAGTCACAGGACACACACAGGTTACGTGCTGCGTGGTGGACTTTGAGGTTACCCAATTGAGAATGAGTTTTTCCTTTCCACTGTCGCCATTTGGCTTGCTTATTAGGGACAATAGAATCCAATTTGTGACAATTGTTCATGTATTAATGTAAAAGCTGCTTTGTGACAAATTCAATAGTAAAAAGCGCTATACAAATAAAATTGAATTGAATCGAATTGAAAAGTCGGTAGCGGTCTTCAGACGATCACTATGAGGCTTGTCATCCACAGTCCTGGCTTCTCTGTATTTGGCTATGGGGGATGTAATAAAACTGTGTGAAACTGGTGATCTTTCTGGGTGTCCGTTGTTGAAGTCTGTGGCTGTGATACAGCAGCTGTGTTCCCCATACATCAGAATCATCAATTCATCTTTAGTTACCTGTGATGAACAAGTTAAGTTTTTAACTTTCTATCAGTCGATTTCTGAGACAATTCTGGTCTTCTTTGATATGCTACATGACCACCTTTCCATTGGAAAGACTTTTCAAGATGATGGCAATGTTCCAGACATTCAGTTTTGTCATTGCCTTGTGACTTTTGACTCACACTGTACATAAATGACCACTTACATTCTTGGTTGTTATCCAGCCCTGTACAACTGTGATTCTAAATCTCACACTTCTTATCATACTGATGAACGACGTAACACAAAATCTATTAGTCTGAAAAGATCATTTATAAATGTGTATCATATGTACATTATAATAAATGAATATCATATGAATCCTTCCACCATAAAAAAAACTATCAACTACTATTGCAAACTGCTATTGAAAGTTTAATTATCTGGTGCAGTAAATCTGATGCACAGCTCCAAAAATACCACAACCACATAAGTCTCACTGCAGTGCTGAAGATGATAACAAATAGTACCTCATCAGTGGTGGTCATGTGGGGGTCAGATGAGGCTCCCGACCATCAGAAAATAGAGTAAAGTATGAAGAGGAACAAATGGACTACACACTTTAGAATAAAAGTGTGTCTACGTATGGTATGTGAGATTGAACAAATGGATATTGAGTGTAGAAACAAGGATGTGTATCTAATAAAGTGATCAGTGTGTGCATTTCTAGCAGTACGAGACTTAAAATGGTCTTGTACAGGATTTATCCCCGTGTGTGCATTTGAGCATTTCTGAATTCCATTAAGCTTTTACGGAAAATGAATAAATGACTTACTCATAATGACAGAGATCAATAAAAACGCATTAAAAACAACTAAAAGTTAAGTACCAATAATATTATATACTGTAACATAATATATACTGATACTACATCTTAAACTCATATAAATCTCATAATAGAAATAAGTACTTCGAGTACATGTTACACACATTAAGTATTATTATTACCAGAAATCAGTACTAAGAAATCACCTAATATGAAAAATGTTTACATCATCTTCGTAAAACACATTCGCGATTTTGTCGTTGGTTTGGTATGTCCCTCTAAGCTCGCCTTATTTGTAGTTCTTTCGCTGAGTTAGCAGCCGCTAAGACCCCAAGACCGCTAAGAGTTCTTTTCTTTTCGCTGTAATGTGCTTATATCCTGGCTTGAGCGATATCTATGTTTTAAAAGGTATATATGGTTATCATTTTGTACAAACATGTCCAGTTTTGAGTTTCGCAAGGGTTTAATTGATGTGCATTTTAGTTAGCATTTGTTAGCAGCTAACCACTGTTAGTTAGGCAGCGCACTAGCGAAATGCGGGTACTTATTTGAATTAGAAAACAATGGCATCCGTCTTTTACAGCATAGTGAAGAAACTAATGTAATTTTAGTAAATGGTGTTTGCAGATTAGCTGAGATAGTGATGGGGGACACTGTGTCCTCCTCCGCTTAACCTAATAGCGTAATAAAGGGGCTGTAGAAATACGATAAAACTAATTTGCTCAGTAATTTGTGTAAACATGCTAAGTGAACGAGTATGGTCGCTGTTGACCAGCCGTTATTTTGAGATATAACTGCACAGGTGTTTTATATGTTTGTGTTATATGGACTTTGTACATGATGCCCATGAGTACCAATATTTCCAATAAAATATTACAGGCACGAATTTAACAATTAATTTTGACCTTGTATGCTAGAGGAAACGTGAGAGAAGCATGGTTACACAGTCTCATCTTGGTTATTAAGTTTGGTTATTAATGATAACCTTGTTGGCCTATCTTTTAAAATATTAACACGTAACCATCTTTTTAAAACTTCAGGGTCTCATTTTGTCTTTTTTTGTGTTTTTAGGCCGTTGTGGATAAAAATAAGGTGAAATGCACCAGCACCCCAGACGAGCAGTGGATTCCAGTCTACATTTAGAAGCGAACAAAACAATCAAAATGCCCCCTAAAAAGAAGACTCAGTAGCAGGAGTGGAGGCCATCGGGTGTGCACCTCAACGTGGGCAAGAAGGCCGAGATCTGGAGCAGACTGGCATAATGATGGGTCCAGTACTGATCTGGCTTCAGGATGTGGCAGCCGTGACCCTGCTGAGGGCTCAGCGCACACTCCTGAGGGCTGCCATCTTCTTCTGTGTGCTGGTGCTGCTGCTGTGGGTGTCCATCTTTCTCTATGGCAGCTTCTACTACTCCTACATGCCCACTGTGAGCTTCTCCACTCCGGTTAATTACTATTACAGGTACAGACTTGTTGAGTGTTTTGTATTCAATTTGCTGTGCGATTTAAATACAGGTCATCTAAGATCTTCATTTTTTATAGGCAGTGGTAGCACAGTGTTTATGGTACAGTGTTATTAGCCAGAAGGATGAGAGAGAGTTATTAGCCCTCTAGAGAGACTTTGAGTAAAGCCCTTAACCTTTATTTGCTAAGATTGTATTAGTTGTAATTCACACTTGAAATACTTCAAAAGGCTAGACTTTTAGCCCCTGTTGAAGAAGCAAGTAAATGGATATTTTAAAAAATTGACTAATAAGTACAGTTATGCACCGTTTAACTTCTGCATTACATTGCGTGAAACAGGACGTTGTTTGGTCACATTGTGGTTTATTTGAACCAATAATATAACTTAATGCACAATATTGAAACTTAATAAATAAATAAATCTAATTAGTATTTAATACAGTACAATAATTCCAATCTTTGGGTTGTTTACAACATTTGAAGCACTTAACTTGACCCTGCCTGTGTGAAGTTTGCATGTCCCCCCGTGTCCGTGTAGGTTTTCTCTGGGTAATCCAGTTTCCATTCACTTTCTAACACGACATGTTAGGTTCATTGAAATGAAACGGTTAACTGGTATATTTAAAGTTTCCTTAATCATAGTGTATACATTTATCCTTTACCCAGCTAGGCTTTACAGAGACTTTAATTTAGGTAATGTTTAGCACATACAAAATTGCTTCTGTAAGTCACTTTGAATAAGGGTACCTGCTAAATGCATTAAAATGAAAATTAAACAAAAACACAAAAGCTTCTTTCTGTCTTTCTAGCCCAGTGGTTAAGGTACTGGACTCTGGACCTGATGGTCCAGGGTTCAAATCCCACAACTACCAAGCTGCCACAGTTGTGTCCTTAAACAAGGCCCTTAACCCTCCATTGGTTGAATTGTAAGACTGAGTTGTAAGTCACTTTGGATAAGGGTGTCTGCTAAATGCTGTAAATGTAATTCTCTTTTCTGTCAGCAAGGGTTTGCTCATACTACACTGCTCACAAAAATAAGGGGATATTTAAAATTTTTGTGTGCAGTATAATTTAGTGTCATTCAGATGTGAGTTCGATGTTATACGTATATAATATTTCTCATTTTTCAAATAGTCCTTCGAAAATGTTACGAAATGGAAACAATGTTTTTAGAATCATATTGGGTTTTTTTAAACCATGAGCACATGAGCTAAAATCTTTTATTCTGATCTTTCAGGACAGATTGTGAGTCTGCCAACTCTGTTCTCTGTTCCTTTCCAATGGCCAACGTCTCTCTCCTGAAGAATGGTAGAGATCAGGTGAGGGTTGGTTTGGACTGATTTATCAGTCTTGGATAATCTTGGAATAAATGCTTTAAATATCCACATGCTTAATATACAGTGTGAGTACAGAACAGGTTCACTTTCATCCAGTGATTAAATTCACCCTAGGCTTGCTTAACTTGGGATTGGCCTTTTAAGATAATGTAATATTGTAAAGCTGCTTTAAGACAATGCACCTTTGTAAAAAGCGCTATATTAATAAAATTGAATTGAATTGAAGTGATTCTCTTTAGAGCCTGACATGAGATCTCTTTAATTTCCAACATTTGAATAGTAATCAGTGGCATGCGTAATGTTTTGTAATTCAAACCTCAGCGTATTTAATGAACAGCCAAAAGATTTGAGTACAGGGTGTCTATATGGAAATACGAGGCTGTTTATTGGATGCAGGTGTAATGAATTGTAACTCTCATTTGAGCAACTTTATGAGTATAAATGCATTTGTGGCACTCAGGAACTTGAACTTGGGACAGCAATAGTAATCCCTTCAAGCCTTAGAACAAAATACAAATAATGTATTGCACTGTTCCGGGTATGTGTTTGCCTGCACCCTGTGAATTTCAGAGAGTCTCTGGACTGCAGTAGCCCAGTGGTTTAGTTACTGGACTCTGGACCTGAATGGACCTGATGGTCCAGGGTTCAAATCCCAACTCTGCCAAGCTGCCACAGTTTGGTCCTTAAGCAAGTCCCTTAACCAGCATTGCTTGAATTGTAAAACTGTATCAGTTGTAAGTCACTCTGGATAAGACATATGACTTTGACTAGAACCCAGACGGCAAATGTATGTTTTATACTGTAGTTTTAATAAACATTTACTTTTAGTTCTTTAGCAGACGGCTTTATTACTGATACGACTTACAGCTGACATGATCTTACAATCCAAGCTACTGTGGGTTAAGGCTCTTGCTCCAATGGCCAGTGGCGGTTAAGGTACTGGACTATGGACCAAAAGGTTCAAATGGTCCAGGGTTCAAATCCCACCTCTACCACAGTTGGGTCGCTCTGGAGTCGCTCTGGATAAGGGCGTCTGCTAAATGACAAAAAAATGTGAATGCTCAGTGACTCAACAGTGGCATCTTATTATATATATTCATTAGATTTTCTTTAAATATGTTCTCTCTTTTTATTTGTAGATTGAATCACTGTGTATTTAAACCATTAATAAAAGCTTATTCATTAGAGTTTCCATGAGAGTCTTGGTTTCTTCCGTATAACATTTAGGCAGGTTTTCCATTGTTGCTGTGGACAATATGCTTTAAAAAATCTATAGAAATACATTTTGAACCACAAGTCAAACCCAGGTGGCAAACGTATGTTTATCACAGTAGTTTGTTTGTCTTGTGTCATTTGCCTTACAGGTGATAATATTACAGTTCATTCAATTGTGCGTTAGGATTCTTGCTCAATGATCCAAGTGTGTGAGTGAATTTAGTGTTTGTTAGCACATTGTCTGTTAAATGCCGTAAATGTAAATGTCTCTGTAATCCACCTGCTGATGGACAAAGCCACAGAAATCATGGGCAAAAGAATCAGCACATGCTTGACCTAAGAGCTTGTAATTTATTATAACTTTGATATCCAGCTGTAATGAGGCAATGTAATATCAGCTGTATTTTGTGTGTGCGTGTGTGTGTGTGTTGCATTTTGCCCTTCTGTTGAATCATTTGAAGTGCTTTGTATTCTCCTTACCAAACATTACTTCATACTGGTACAAGTAGCCTACAGCCCAAGTACAGGATCTAACCAAAACCCTGCTAGGAACTGGTATGGGTTAAAAACAGCAACAGCAAACGACACAGTGGTGCATAGGTTAGTGGTATTAAATCACTGCTCTGGACACTCAGATTTCAGTCCTGGTTCAGCCTCTGCCTGTATGGATTTGGCATGTTCTCCCTGTCCTTGCTTGGGTTTCCTCCTGGTACTCTGGTTCCAAAGGTGTTTGGTCAGCCGGCATCTCTGAAATGTCCCAGTGTGAGTGAGAACGTGTGTACAAGTCTTAGTGCCTTAGAATGCCACCCTGTAAAGGTTAGTTCCATCCTGACACCATGTGCAGCGCCCCCCCAACCCTGACTGGATTAAATTTAGAACATAGCGTAGAAAATAAAGGAAGTTCAAATGAAACGTGATAAAGCTGAAGTTCACTATTTCTCTTGTCTTTTTTCTCTTTCTAAACTGCAGGTGATGATGTTCGGTCAGCCCTATCGAGTGTCTCTGGAACTGGAAATGCCCGAATCTCCTGTTAATGAGCAGCTCGGCATGTTTATGGTCAAAATGTCCTGCTACACTAGAGGCGGCACAACTGTGTCCGCTGTGACTCGCTCGGTAAGTTATGTTTAGACAAAGATTTATCCCTAGAATCCTAGTTTTATTATTCAGTGCAATGTCAAATTATGTTTCAAAGTTGTGTTGCGTGGTAAAAGACCTTGACTACATACAAATCTTACAAATACTGCCCACAAGAGGGCACTTTCTACCGTATTATACTGTCATTGTTGCTTCGTACTAACAATGGCGGTCATATGTTCAGGTACTAAAAGCTCATTTTGAGCTTGGCAGGTTGGTTCGAATGTAAATAACACTGCTTTTAAAAGCAGTGATAAAACGTTGTTGCTGACTTTTGTCCTCCTAATGAAGAAACATGTTGGAGTAAATCACATAATTAATAAATTACAGAATCAATCAGTCAGGAGCCAATTGGGTGTAACTATCTTAGCTAGAAACGACCAGTTGTGTTGGAAGAACCATTTAGCTTGGAAAACTGATTTTACGAACAAGATGTTCTTTCTTATACAAATAGATCATTTACACTCAACTCAACACCTGGGGGGCATTTCAAATAATTTAAAAGGACCGTAGTTTAATGCCATTTTATGCCTGTCTGTTTTTTGAGGTCTCTTCCTTAAAACAATGTGGTGCATTCAGTCAAGTCATATCAGCTTTATTTTTTTTACAATGGAGAATTGTCTTAAAGCAGCTTTACAATGTTATATTATATTTTAAATTATACGGGCAATCCCAAATTGAGCAAGCCTAGGCCAACAATGGCAAGGAAAAACTCCCTAAACATTTAATGATGATAATTAATAATGAGAAGACTGTTATCTAATTAATATGTTAATAGTTATAGTTGAAATAAATAGCAACATAAATAAATATTAACAAAGAGAACATATTTACAAATATAATAATTAAAATATTAAAATATAATAGGTAGATTTTCAAATAAATGTGATGAGCATAACAAAATAGAGAAGATAAAAGCAAAAGTGTATAAGTCAATACTAAAGAAAAGTATTGAATAGAATAAAACGTGAGGTATTTACATTTGTCTGACGGCCGTTTTTTTTCATTTACACATTGTGTTTTGAGTTGTTGTTTTTGATTTCTCAATCTCGCTCTTGTTAAAGTTGAAAGTTTGACCTATATAAAATACTGATAATAAAAGATGAAAAAAGAAAACAAGCTTTGTGATAGTGGACTAGCAGATTTGATCAAGTGTTTTATTTAGAATGTGTTTTGACCAAGGGTGTTTGAACATTTGTGTAAGACTTGTACAAGTATGTTTACCCAAAACAGCACCGTTGATCGTCTCTAAGGCTCTGCTGTTGTTTCTGTGTTCTGTTAGGCGATGCTGCATTATCGCTCCAGTCTCCTGCAGACCCTCAGCACCTTGGTATTCTCCCCTCTGCTGCTTACAGGACTGTCCGAACAGAAGCAACTGATAGAGGTCGAGCTCTTCTCAGGCTACAAGTCTGACCCTGTGAGTACTACTGGGAAGATCTAGCATTGGTGTGTTCATCCTCTGAAAATAACATCTCCAGTGGGGTTGTATAAGTTTGCATGTAATTAATGCAATAATATGTAATAGGATTTTAATACTTGTCATTTATTTAGCGTTTTTAATCTAATTTTTTACTGTGTAAAGCTTTTGCACTTATGGACTGTGTCGCTTATTTTCTATTCCGTATAGTCTACATACTATCTGTGTGGGTCGTTGTTAGTCTAGAACACCCTGGAACGTGGAACAAAGTTGGGTTAGCATCATAAACAATGTGTGACAACATTCCTTCAGTGTTTTGATCTTTGTTAGCAGGTTTATAATTATATACTGTCTATTTTTGTTCGGTCATACAGGCATTTGGATTTACAAATTAACATTTTTCATTTAGTGATTAATTTACTACAGTCAATTCCGGTTAATAGGCCCACCGCTTAATGGGACGAGACACTTATTCAGACCAAATCCTAAAGTACCGAAACAACTCCGATTATATACGTGTAATGTTATTCGCTTATTTGGACCAAAATTCCTCTTAATCGGACCAAACAACGTGAGAGAATAAGAATAAGAAAAATAAGCCACAAGTCGCCACTTAGCGATCAACGATTTATGGGAGGATTCCTGTGCTCTCCGGAAGAATTTATGCTTTTATCAAAGGTCAGGAAATCCGAAAAGTTGTGTTGACAAGAGCAAAACCAGCCAGGTGAACACACCCACCCACAACGAAGCACCCAGTAGCCAACAGCGTGGTTATTGGACGCATCTGCATCTCTGCTTTTCGGCGAATTGAAGTCAAGCGTAAACACAAGTGTCCTGCAACATGTGCAAGGAATTCCATCAGAACGCTTTAGTCAGTGAACTGTGTGTGTTGTCTCCCCTGCCAACATTCCATGGCGGGACTTGACGTTAGCTAAAAGAAATTGGTTTCCTGGATAAGATCAAGCAACAACCATCAAACATTAGTCAGCGTCGGTTGGTGGAAATTACCGGCTTGGCAAAGATGACAATTGCACGTTTCAATGAATAAAGTTTGTTAGCAACAGTAGTTCTTGTTTGTTCGTTTGCTATACATGTAAATCGCACAATAAAGGTTTAATAAACATTTAATATGTTACACAGCACGTCCCGTCTTGTAACATGGGGCATGTTCGTTTAATCAGACCAGCCGGTTATTAAGACCAAAACGATCGCGTCCCAATGTGGTCCTATTAACCGGAATCAACTGTATTGTCCATTTGTTTTGTACAACATGGAACACGAAATATTGTAGGTGTATTTATATAGCCTACATCTAATTTGGTGTCAAGCCACTTTGTTTACCAAAAAACCATGAAGGACTCTCAAAAATAAAATACTGTATGTTGATATGAATGCACTAAACATTAAAACATTTATTAGAATAGTTCATTTCTTATAAAAGTATGTCATTTGCCTTTTCTGAGATATTTCGGAGGTTTTTTTTGCGTTTCTCAGTTAACAGCCCTTATTATATGGTGACCATTTATTATTTGTGGGTGTGCATTATGGTAATTGTATGCTAATTATAAAGGACTGTATATCCGTGACCCATTTACGAACCTTTGGTATTCATTTACATACGCACACTCTACTAATAAAACTGTTTACGCGACTTTCATGAATGTGTTGAACAGTTTTCAGAAATGTTGCTTTGCTTGGAAGATACTCTTGTAAGCAGTTAATGCAGCAATATATATATATATATATATATATATATATATATAAGAACTAGTATAAGTATAAGAATAATAG
>JAUZSU010030531.1:0-10432 GCA_034780255.1 Parotocinclus maculicauda | reverse complement strand
GATGAGATGTAGGAGGACAGAAATAAAGTAAAAAATGTGGCAGTTGATGGGGTAAAGTATACAGGACAAAACATAAAATATTGTAGTGTCAGACATTACCAGTTTTTATGCTGCTCAGTGCAGGGGCTGAGGCACCGTTTCTTGGCACACCTCTGCCAACACCATGAATGTAACGAAAGAGTCACAAACACACTATACACAAACTTATGAACTGTGGGACTGTGGTAGCCAAGCAGTTAAGGTACTGGACTCTGGACCAGTAGGTCCAGGGTTCAAATCCCGCCTCTGCCAAGCTGCCACAGTTGGGCCCTTGAGCAAGGCCCTTAACCCACCATTGCTTGAACTGTAAGACTGTATCAGTTGTAAGTCGCTCTGGATAAGGGTGTCTGCTAAATGCTAGAAATGTAAATGTTAACTTTCATAGACCAACTAAAGCACCACAATGAGACACATTACTAAAATTATACATGTACACATCCACACATTTGTTCTTCCATGGGGTCTTCCATGGGGTTCCTGGAACCAATCTGTGCAATACAGGGGCTGACAGTAAAAGCATAATAATCATATCCTAAGTAGGTTGTATGGATTTATTACCTAAAGCATTAGTGGCCAACTCCTTTAATCAAAAGGAGTGTCCACATACTTTTGTAGCGTATACAATGAGATACAGTGTTAACCCTAAACATATATCATCCTCTCATGGGAGTTAGTAAATGTGAGTACCCTTGTCTGCTAATGCTAATGAGGAATGTGCAGCATCGACTGTAAGCACTTTTTTATACCATCGCAGGAGGTGTTTTTAAGTGCGCACTCAGTCATTGAAATTAATATTATTTATTCCGTAGTCCCGATCCACGTCTGTTGTGTATTTCCTATTTTACTGTTTGAACGCACCTGCTACCACCAGCCTAGTTAGCCTAGTTCCCCAGCAGCCACACTAATCATGCCTGTTTGTGTCAAACTGTCAGACTTAGACAAGCAAAGAGAAAAAGAAATGATTTCTGGCCAAGCAGGAAGAAAAGGTATTTCTCTCTCGCTTCCTTTTTTTTTTGTTTAATATCACCCCATGGTCGATCATCGCAGTCACCCTTTTCTTTACAAGGCTGTCGGTGCACCGTCAGCAGCCAATCCCTAATATTCTGATTTCATTACCTCTCGCTGAAGATGGGCCACTCGATATTGCCAGACAAAGCTTGCATTGAGGAGGGAGGAGAAATGTTATTTTTCCATAAAAAAAGCTTGCATGTTTTTTTTTACAAGGCAGAAATGAGGTAATGCCTGGTCAGAAAAGCAGTGCAGTAGATAAAACACAGTCGCGCTTTCCTCTATCTGCACAGCACAGGCTCAGGTACAAAAGAATCACAAATTGTTTTGGCCTAGCGCCCAAGTAAGCCAATCACTGTCTAAGCAGAGTGATCTCATTCCTATTAAGAGCATTTGTTCCGTTCCAAATCCAATATCTGAACTGTCAGTAATAATGCAATGAAGGCAGCAAGGGAGGGAGAGAGATGGAGAGAGAGGGGATTACAGACTGTACAGTTCTCTGGATTAGATTCACTAAGCATGTCCATAACTCACGGCATGATTTATTTAAATGATGTATTTAGCATTATAGATGATCTATCAGTATTCTTTATGATTCTGATTCATGTTGGTTGAAATCCACTGTTGGATTATTTTTTGTATTTTGTTTGGCTTTTCTAATTATATATATTTCATATATTTGTATATATATATTATTAGGCAGAATTTCAGATAGTTCCCAGATTTAAAGCTTTTGAAGTTTTGGCCCTTTGCTTTAAACAGAGCATTTTGACATGACTGGTTTAGCTGTTGCATCTGTGAAAAAGTGCTAGTATTCAGATTCACTTTAAAAAGAAGAGTCGCTTTATGCTAATAAATCATTTTGTTTTGCTTTACAGCAACATGCATGTTATGTGAACTTCACAGATGTTCACGAGTCACTTCAAGTTAGTGTTAGGCTGTAAATTAGGGACTTCATGTGATGAGTATGAACTTTCAAGAAAGGTTTTTCCATCCAGCTTTGCTGCATACTATTAAATACATCATAGAGTTTAGACCAACTTAACAAGTAATGTAAGCATAATGGGATTCTTGCTCTACTATGTGCTGCTCTGTCTATTACAATACCTAGTAAAGTGTTAAGGATACTACGTACTTAGTGTTAAATACAGTGAAATTGTGGGGAGCAGAAATATAGAATTTAACAATGAAACTAATAACATAAAACTATGTACTGAACTAAATAAGGCCCCTAGTATAAGACTGACCCCCCCGCCCCCACCCCACCAACAAACACACACTCACTCACACACACCCCATAGTTACACCAGCTGAATCCATACATCTTGCGGATTGAAGCTTTAATGCATCATCATATTTCTGCGTATTAGGCACGCTCATGCTTTATTGCCCTCACTGCTGATCCGTACCCTGAGGTACGGTATTAATTGTGAAGGGCTGGCTCATATCTGTAAATGTGTGTCTGATCAATAACGATTTCCCAAAGCTGCCAGTAAATTATAGCCCTAAGCAAACATGGACGAGGGCGTGTAAACAGTTAGAGTGGCCACTAAGCGTAAACATGACAGTTATTAATGAGTTATTTAAGCACTTGTCAGTTGGTTTCTAAAATAGTGCTTCTATAGGGAAAATTTCTGGCGTCAACGCATTTCGAGTGAATACCTTTTGATTATCTGACAATGCTATTTACATACAGGACTGGGCAAAAAGCCACCATTAGATTTGTGGTTTTAGTAGTGGTCTAATTATCATATATAACATGCTGTAGAGAATCAGGGCAAAAAGTTTCAAACTTGGGTTTGTTGCTCCGTAGTACTCCTTTCGACTACTGTATATGTTATTCCAATCTTTGATAGTTTGAGTATATTTTAGCCTTTTCTTCCTGTTCCTCCTGTGAACAAGTGCTTTTAAAAAGACCATTCCTTCATACTGTATGAAGTATGAAGTCTCTGTAAGCTATAAAAGCTGTTTTGTGGTTTTTTTGCTGATGTTTTTCAGTTTTTTTAATTCAATGAATACTGTACAATTTTGGTGTCCTGTCCAGGATTCTTTCCAACCTTGCACCTGAAATAATAAATAAGCAAATCCACCATAACTGGACACCATAACACAGGACCATTCAGGTCAAGTGTCAAGTATCCAGGTCCACAGCCCCAACTGAACAAGAACATGTGAAGAGATCTTGGGAGAATCATGACTCAAAAATGGTCCCAAGCTTTACATGTAAGAGATAAACAAATGATCTTAATAATACATTTACAATGATAATTTAAATGCACAAAACCTACCTAGAATAATGAAAAAAAGGAAATAAAATCAATTAAATATGACAATTTTGTCTTTACTGTATTAAAGTGTTTACAACATTATGAATAATATAATAAAAAAGAAAATATAAAGTTTTAAATATAATACATATAATACATAAATAGTGTATTGTATTATATTTAATATAAGTCCGAATTCACATAACACACAATACAATGTAAAATGTGGTTTATTAGAATATAGAATATAAATTAAATCTTTATTGGGACCCCAATTCTTTCTCCAGTTGTACCAGAACACTTGTTGGTTTGAACACTGTTGGCTAATGTGACCCTGGTAATCTCTGTAGCACACAGCAGGTCTAAACATGTATAAGGACAGTCACTGGGATAAATACACTGTTTGTTTTGGGGAAATGGGTGAGTTCATGGGATGGTCAAAGGTTAATGTTTTTTTCCTTACTTTCAGAGAATGGAAATGCAGATATTGAATGTTCTTCAATCCAGTTTCAGTTTTATACCCATAAAAAGGCCATGATTGGTTTAAATGGCTCAACTGGTTTATGGTATACGTTATAACATCAGCAGCAACCTCATGAAAGGCACTGATGCTGGGTAAAGTCAATGAAAAGAGGCCTTTCCTAAAGACCTCAGGGTCATCTCATCTGAATTAGGAGGCTGTGGTTGATTTATATCCTGCCACACTAAGCCTCTGACTTTAGACTCTAATTAGCACTAGCTCTCTCCTCCAGAGCTTCACCTTAACGGACAGTGTTTCATCCTGAGCGGAAAAGAAGGCGTTGCGACAAAGAGGGTCTTCAATTACGCCTGTCACTTTAAACAGCAGGTTGCCCAGGGAGAGGGAGTGCTCGGCACGCCGGGGCACCTGCAGGACATCTGCCTTTGTCTGAGGGCAAGGTTGGATGAAACAAACAGCATGGAAGGCACTTTGAAACGGCTGGCTCGCGAGCTGCCCTCCTGATGCGGTGTGAAACTCTGCATGCTCCTGAGTAATTCAGGCTCCCACTGGCTCCTGCAATCCATAAATGCATAAATGTCTCGAATGGAAAAGGTGATAATGGAGGGAGAGAGAAAGAGAGAGAGATAGAGAGAGAGAGAGAGACTAAGTGAGGGAGAGAGAGAATCAAAAGTACAAAGAGAAAATGGTAAATCAGTCATGGAGCCCAGCATGGAGAGACAAGCAGGATGCAAACAGGCATCTGAGGAAAAGTAGAAGAGTCTGAAGAATGAAGTAATTGGAAGGGACAACAGAAAACAGAAAAAAATGTGATGGATCTGGCAACGGTTTTCCACTGCATTTCTATTGGTTTGAGACTCGAAACTCGATGTAATGGAACCAACTAGTTCCAAATCGTGTTAGGACTTTCTGTAGGCACTGTCACTTTACATAAGGATACCTTTACATCTTTCCTTTACATCATCAGAAGGTAAAGGGTTCAAATCCCACACTGCCATACTGCCACTGTTGGGTCCATGAGCAAGGCCCTTAACCCACAATTGGTTTAATTATAAGACTATATCAGCTCTGCTAAGAGACAAGACATAAAATACAATGAAGAAAAAGAATCTAGAATCAAAATAAAGCTAAATAAACATAGAAATAAGGCTTGGAAACAAAAGATGAATTAAAATGCTAATTAATAGCAGAGTCATAAAAATGCTGATTAAAAACATGCGCTTAAGCGTCTTTGTGAATCTCCCTAGCGAGTGAGCATTGCGTACATGTGATAAGATCAGATGGAATCAAATGTACTTGGGCATGTTACATTCATCAGCATTCGGTTTCATTAATGAATGAGCCCATTCTCTTTGTCTGGGCTTCAATAAAGAGGATTTGTTCTCTGCTTATTGGAAGGGAACCACAGTGACGTTCTTACACTCATACATTTACAGACACTTAGCCTGGTCAGTGACATAGTACATGCCATGGTTATCACATGCATCATATAGTATAATGGTGTATAGTTACAACGTGTTATTATTTATGGACGTTTCTGAAGAAATTCGACTTCACTAAATATTCCAATAGTAAAACGCTACATGTTCTTCAATACATTGTTCCAGGAACCCTGGTTTATAATGAGTATGGTGCAATCACCAAGATTTATAGCAAATATTATTTATTATGTACATTATTTATACCACTCAGGTAGTCCAGTGACCTGGGTTTGAGTCCCAGTGATGGCTTATGGTTGTGTTGGGCTTCATGCAGGCGTGTTTGGCCCACGAATAATGGGAGGCTGGAGGAGGAATCCCAGAGTCATGTAATTCCCAGGATAGGATACGTGGAGAGAGAAGTGGGGTTATTTTTCCTTATATTTGATTATATAATTTAATTTGCACTCATCAACAAAAAAAACTCACCAAGAAGCAGCGGTTGGAATCAAATGAAACAGAAAATGTATGAATGTAATAATGATATATTAGCTATAACAATATTAAATCAAAAGGATAACTTTATTGGGGAATTACTGTACAATTGAAACGAAGCTCTAGTTACCCTGTTAGGCTACCTCTAGCCTGGACACCGGTATCGTATGGTGTCCTGGTCTGGAAGTCAACAATCTCTCACCAAGTGGTACACTACCCAAAAGTAGCATCTCAGAGCCTATTTCTAAGGCATAAGGAGATGTGTTATATATTTAATCAGCCCACAAACAGAAACAAATTGCTGTTTTTGACTAACAAAGGTGAAACCTGATGTATTCTTCTTCAACTGCCCTTCCATCTCAAGTTGTGAGGCACTGTGCAAGTTATTAGCTCAAACAAGTCCGTTCTCCTCAGACTTCTCAAATAACATCTCCGTAAATTTTTTTTATTTGTGAAAAGGACTTGTTACTTAGATTCTTCTTAATAATGCTCAGACAGATTAAAAGCCTAATCATGTAAATTCTGACCGGATGAAAAACAACCACAGCAGTAATCAATGCAATAATCAATACAATGTAATCACATGCATTGATGGCATAATTCGGCTAATGTAAGTAGCAGCTAGTCGCTCTCACTCTAACAACTAGACTATAATTGCTAATGTTAGCACATCACTGGGATCGTGTCTTTACACATATTTAGTACAGCAATGCTAGTTTTCTAAGCTAGCATTCATTCTTGCTGTTATCTGAGGTGCTATCTATTGCTAAGCAACTCATTCAGAGCACTGATTTATCAGTGTAGTAAAATATACCCACTGCTAGGCTCACTAACAGACTCTCACATGCAAATCTCCACACATCATTTAAATACAGCGCTAAATATTTGTGTGCTTTTTTACTGGTTATCTATAAGGAACAATTTAATAGTGCAAGCTGGTACATTGGCTATAAACTTCAAATATGTAATTGTGTATACTTACCAAAGCACTAGGTAATAAGGAACCAGTTTCCATTATCCAGTTTATTTCCTTTACATACACTCAAATTGGCTTGCTAACTGGCTAATTGCTCATTACATAGCTCTAACTGGCTAGCAGAGGGAAATAATAAAGCTGTGTCAGCTGTCATGTGCAGATGGAGATGCGGGCTACATAAAAACCTAATTTTATGAAGTGATTGAGATGACAGTGTTGAAATATGAAGTATTTTAATGCTGCTGTTTGCAGTTATAAACACCCACCATAAATAATGTTACTAGCAACTTCATTTAGCTCTTTATCCTAATGAAGGTCATGAAGCGAGTGTCTATTTAAGAAACACTGCATACAAATCAAAACCCTAGTCCTTGTTCAGTTTAATGAAGTTAACTAACATTTAATATATTTTTAGTTTTCTTGATTAGTTCTATTGGTTGATGACATTTGACTATTATTTTCCTACATTTCAGAGTAAAAGTGTATATGTGTGTGTGTGTGTGTGTGTGTGTGTGTGTGTGTGTGTGTGTGTGTGTGTGTGTGTCAGAGAGAGAGAGGGAGAGAGAGAGAGAGAGAGAGAGAGAGAGAGAAAGAGAGAGAGAGAGACAGAGAGAGAGTATTTGTTATACATTGTGAGTCAAAAGACACGGAACACAAAGCTGACAAGGTCGGTAGCGGTTCTTCAGATGATCTTTACGTGGCTTGTTGTCCATAGTCCCAGTTTGTCGGAAGGATGAAGGATGTAACAGCGCTGTGTGAATTGGTGATCTTTCTGGGTGTCTGTTCTTGAAATTTAAGACACAGCAGCTGTGTTCCCCAAACTTCAGAATCTCCAATCCCATCTTCAGTTACCTGTTACGAACAACAAAAGTTTGGAATTGTCTGTGTTGGTAACTTTTGAACCACAAGAGATATTGCAAATCTGATTGTGTCACTTGATTTTTGAGACAATTCTGACTTCTTTGATATGCTATATGATCACCTTCCCATTGGGGAAAAACTTGCCCTTGATCCAATATGGTGGCTTTCAAAATGGCGACCATGTTCCGGACATGGCCAAAAATATATAGATATGCCATTATGCCTTTTCTTTCTGAAATAAAAGGGTGTCCTGTGGCTTTCGATTCATCCTGTACTTTATGGAGACCATAGGACCCTGGATATTTTTGACCCTTTGGGGACATTGGTCCCAACGTATTTCTACAACACTAAAAGCTATTATTTAAAAAACCAAATGAGCCAAATGATTTGCTTTTGGCTCCGGAGGTTAGGGGTTATGGTTTGGTGTAGGTGTAGCATTAGTAAGCTACAGTAATAAAGTAATTGTCAATGGGAACTCCCCTTAATCTTGTTTACCAAGGCTGTGTGTTCATGTGTGTGGCCCTTCTCCTGGGAGGGGGAGGTGTCAGCACAGACTAATGACTCTAAAAGCATTACATTTGGAAACACCGCCCACACATTGGACAGAAAACAATGGTGAGCAACAGAAAGTAAAAAGTATTTAAGTAGCATTTGAAAAAAAATCACTTCATTGCTGCCATGCTGTCAGTGCTCATTCAACACCTGTTGTAGTATTTGATAGGTTAAAAGTAATGGGTTTGTTGGTAACACATCATTTAGGTTAATTTGTTTCTGTGTGTGCAAGTGTACGAAAATGCAACTAATATCTGCATAGACCCTTAGGAATATTTTTAAAACCTTGCTACATGATAGCCCTTTTAAACTGAATTAAGAACATTTAAAAGCAAACATATTTTCACTTTTAGTCAAGTGGAAACATCAGTAAGAATTTCCTCTTTTACAGGTGTAATGATTGTTAGTGCTATCTGTACTGCTACTCAACTATAGGACGTCTGTACTTCCAAAACAACTACCCGCATAGATATGAAGGATGGAACATCCCACAGGTCTGACACCCATTCCATATTTAATAACACTCACTCTGGTTGAAATCGCCCTCCAAATATTTCTTGTAGCAGCTAGCAGCTAACAGTTTTAATTTACTACTTAAGAAATGTTTTTCTGTGTGGGCCTTAAGCTGTGTGGAGCAGTGGTTAAGGTTCTTAAAACTAGTTGTTGAAGTTCCAGGGCTTCCAGTATGCTACTCTTTGGCCTTGAATCAAGGCCCTTGAGGTTATTTGGAATTCTATTACAGTTGGGATAAGGGTTGTAAAAGTAAAACTGTATCTCACTTTTTGGGGATATTTGGGAGTATGTGAGACTCATCTAGGAACTCAGTAGAGCAAGTAAATGTGGGGGTGTTTTTTGGATTATTGTTGTAATATTCAAGCTTAGATTCAATATCTTGACTAATGATGAGACATTGGGTGCCATGACATGTTGTCCTTGGCGTAGAAGAAGAAGAGACATCAGGCATGGCAAATTTGCTCATAATGTTTTTTTGCACCCACACAACACAGACACAAATAAGAGTCAATGTTTATGCTCAAGCACTGATTTGCCAATCTCATCACTCAGGTCACAGATTTGACACATACACAAAGACAGTAACTAACCTAACATCATAAATACTATGCGCATGAGCTTTTTATTGCACATTAAGCACAACATAGCACACATTACTCAAATTACACATATATAAATCCTCCCCAGGGGCCCAGGGATGCTACAATATTGATTAGAATTGCACAGTGTTCCCAATGCTACTGGCTGGATAAGGGAAAAATTCCAATTTCATCAAACCAAAGCAACTGATTTCAGTGTGACATCACTACTCTCAAAACAACTAAACTTTCTTTCCAATGATGCGAGGGTTTTGCTTTGTTTTGTTTTGATACCTGACCAGTATACAAGCCTAGAATTTTGTCGTTCTTCCAGATCTTATCTTGACTTCAACCTTTCCCCTTAACGTCTGTTAATTATGAACAACATATAGCCTATTGTCTGAACTTCATCTTCATATAAAAGTATTAAGGAAATCGATACATATGGAGTCAAGATTAGGCAAGATTAGAAAGGCACTCCATATGCCTATGAGAACAAACACTGCTGTGTTTTAACGTTCTCACACCAGAAGGCAGTAGGCAGTGTGAAAGGTGTCGCTTTAGCATTGGGTATGGACAGACTGGACTATGCAAAACACACACACACACACACACACACACAGGTATCCCAATATGTAGAGAGATCAAAACAGAATTTGCTGTCATAGCTGTTAATGTCCTACTGAATTTCAACAATTTAGGACCAACTTGTACAGGGTACAGGTACACGTAAACGACTCTGTATAAAGTTTCAGTTTTGTTTCAGGTCAGTCTTTTAATTTCATTAAGATTCAGGTGTTTCCACAGTGATCTGTCCCAGCCCCAAAGTCCCAAACTATGATGCTCCTTTCATTTTTATGTTTCCAGTTGGCAACGTGATGTTGTAGTGGCTTCTTTTATTACTTTTAACAGTGTTGTTGATTTCTTCCATTAGTGATCTACTGGACATTTTCCACAGAAGAAAGGTTTTTTTACATCCTGGACACACACTTCTAGGGAGAGTGTCTAATCTGCTTTGATCACTATGTGGCTTTATAAATTCTAGATCATTAGGTAATTTCAGTTTATCTAAATGTTTTCTGAAATATAGATTATTTTAGGAAACAGACAGACAGATGTATAAGTATGCATATAGATCGATCACATTGCATTGTGTTCTATATTGATATTCGTCACCATGGCACACTGCTGCCCCCTACAGAGTCTTGAGCGCCAGTGCATTCCAGTCTCCGCGTGTCCCACTTCTC
>JAUZSU010030509.1:0-10432 GCA_034780255.1 Parotocinclus maculicauda | reverse complement strand
ATATGCACTGTGTATAATTACTGTAGTGTTTCTCTACATACCTTGTCAATCCCCTTTACTCTATAATCTAATGGTCAGGACCCTGACAGTACCAGCACAGGTCAGGTATTATTTGGGTGGTGGAACATTTTCAACACTGCAGTAACACTGATGTGGTGGTGGTGTGTGTTGAGCTGGTATGACTAAATCAGGCACCACAGTGCTGCTGGAGTGTTTAAACGCTGTGTTCACATCTACCTTATTGTTCCACCCTGTAGATGTAAAGTCGAAGACACTGCTCATCTGTTGTTGCACAGTTTGTGTTAGTCATCAGTGCCTACAGGACGCTTCTGGCTGAACATTTTGCTAGCTGGACTGTTTTCAGTCCAGCAGTGACACTGAAGTGTTTAAAAACCTCCAGCAGCACTAACACCACCACATCCGTGTCACCGCACCACCCTAATAATACCTGATCTGTGGGGGGTCCTGACCATTAGAGAACAGAGTAAAGGGAACAAAAAGTTTGGAGCACAGTCTGTAATTGTAAAACTGTAAAGGACGTCTATATGGTAAGTGAACTTAAAAATGGACAATGAGTGTAGAAGGTGTATCACATGTCCTAACAAATAACTTGCCTTAAATAAGTAGCCCAACAAAATCATAGAACCCACACCAAACTTAACAGGAGGTATTCAAAAGTAAAAAAAACCAAACTCAGTAATCCTTTTTTCTACACTACATTTTATTCATCCTTTCATTCTTACTCACAACAATAACTCCTAAGTAAATTAATTGTTCATGTGTTAACTATTTATAATTAGGATTTTACTTGATCCCTTCTTGTTTGGTTTTATACCAGTAAAAATGCATTTTATTCAGCTTATTCCTAAGGCAAACAGAGGATTTATTCCTAGTTGAAGTGATCGTCCTACAGGAAAATGATTTCCTCTGATATAGAGTGGGTATTAATTTCTATGTCCACGTTCTTTGATTCTCTTTTATGCCTAGATGACCGAAAAATTCAGCAGGACTAGATTACAACCGGAGGGTGTTTGTGATAGTCGTATTCATTCTATTAATAATGTTTATCTTTATTTGATTCTTGTCTTTTTCTATGCTATAAAGCACTTTGTATGAAATGCTACAGTGGCCAGTATTGTATTTAATTTGACCTTCCCTCATACTTGAGCAATATCAGCATCTGGCAGCTTCATCAGGATGCCAAGTTGACCCTTATACAGAAGATTGACGAGGAACGGTGGCAAAGAAGAAACCACCTTTAAATGGAGGTCACACAAAATACTGTCTTTTGCCTGTAGAAGATTTGTTTTATGTACATATTTTCTCCATTTTCTGTTTGCATCTTAATAAAGAGACTGAGGAATAATTATACATGGCCCTTATTCAAACGATAAAACAACAAATCCAATGGCGGCTTAAGACCTTTGCCTAGAACAGGGGAAAAACATATAAAAATGTCCTGTGTATTTTTAACTCCGGTAGATAAATACTACAGTAGAAAATAATTAGTTAATTGGCCATGAGTATAAAAGAAGTAATTGAAGCATTTTTTATTCATTTAAAAGGTTAGGTGATTCAGTTACAAGGCTCTGCAAGGGGCAGACACTCTCGTCTGTGGCCTGCAAGGTTCAAAACATTCTTGGGAGCTCACCAGCCCCCACTGCTGTAAAAACACCCTGTGCAAACACTGAATGAGCCACACTTCAGTGCCGATTAAAAATATTCAAATCATTCTCCAGTCTCTGCAGCTTAGCAATATAAGAAGATTATCTTTAATGAGCAAACTGTTCCCGTTTAGTTCCCTGGAAGCCAGAGAAAAAGACCAAGAAAGACAGAAACTTAGGCTATACCATTGGCACACGAACGGCTTTCGGTGAACGAGTATCCCAGACTGGGCATTTCGTGCTGTGCCCGAAGCGAGGCTTTCCAGCGGGGTTCAGGTCGATCTACTGCTAGCTCATGGAAGCTGTTGGACTGCAGGATCTGCGTGGTGGCGTAAGGGCTGGCGTGGTTTCCCCGGCCTGGACTGCTGTAGGCCGCCTTGCCTGCAAAGTCGATGCTGCTGTAAATGGCACCGTCTGACATCATGGTACCCGTCTTCTCCCCGGCCCCAGCGGGCAGGACTTCTACGAACAAGAGAGACCGTAAAGGTACAGGAGCAGCTCTTAAGGTCAGTGTGAAGATGATTAGCGCACCCTGCTGCGGATGTTCCACACTCCACAAACGAGGTGAGATGAACAAAAAGTGATTAGGCAGCAGATTAATTATCAGATGACACCGAACGCTCAGTAGGGGTGGACATGGAAGGATGGACACACACGATGAGCTGACCTTCAGCTTAGACCAATTCCCACTTCCACACGCACACGCATAAACAAACCAACGCACGTGTGCACATGCACACCCCTTGAATTTCTTTCAGTTTGATTGTGTTACAGCACAAAACCATTAATTAACCTTGAATACGACAACAAGCTCCACATGATACATTCTCTTTCAACAGCCTGCAGGGGTTTGCAAATGTGTTTCACCTAATCATGTTAGCAAAGCATCAAAGTTTGGTCCGTTTCATGCAGGTGCATTGTCCGTCTTAGTTCTTGTTATCTGAAATTCTGATCAGTTCCCCTAGGGCATCCCTCCAGCATGCTTAGGAACACAGAGATGGGTATATGTACATGAACTTGCTAAGAGAATGAAGGGAGCTTTATTATTTTAATAAAGGAATCGAACTTATTTAATAATTCATTTGAAATTAAGTTTCTGAATTTGACTTCCAGCTCCGGGAAAATATTAACAGCCCACTGCTTTGTGTTTAAGTGGATTGAAATAGTTATTATATAATATAGATTTCATTCAAAATTCCACATCAGAGGAATATTTGCAGCAATGTAGATTTTAATTTGGTGTGGTATGGTAATTTTTTCCCAAATCTTCATCGTACAACACTGTGCTGTTGATCTGCTCTCTGCACTGTCCTGTATTGCTTTGTGTTGCACGCATAATGCCATAGTATTTCAGCTCCAGTACTCCAGTATTCCTGCTGCTCGGCGACGTGACATCACAAACAGTAACGCACTCTGTCACTTGTACATGCTGGTTTTTATAAGGGTAAAAGATAAAGTGAATTAGTTTGCATTAAATGAGCAGCATAACTGTGATGCATTTGTAATGCAGCACAAAAATCCGACGATAAAGAGTTATTGAATTACTAAACAGAAATAATTGCATTATGCTGACGTTTTATATTGTTTTTATATGGCTGCTTTAATGCAAAATAGCACTGCCAGATAGGAAAAAGCAAAAACAGTCATTTATTTTGATTACTGCAATAAATAAAAACATGCAATTAACACAAATTGATATATTTTACCTGCCTTATAGAGTTATCAGTTACTAAAATTATTTCTGTTTCTGACTAAGTCTATATACTCACTGGCCATATTTCAACATATCTAACTTATCTAGAAAATTTGTAATTATGCTATCCCTTGCTGCTGTAACAACAGTGAATGTCCCCACTGTGGGACTAATAAAGGATTATCTTATCTTATCTTATTAGCCAATCCAAGGTAGCAACTTGATACATTTAAGCATGTAGGCCTGGCTAAGGTAATCTGCTTAAGTTCAAACCAATTTAATATACTGACTGTATATGGAAAGAAAAACCAAACTGTGTGTTTGGTGGCCATACAAGTTTAAGTAGCTCAGAAACGTAGTTGACACTATTGGGTCTATGGGCGTGGCCCTTAACCCTAATTTGCTTAGACTGTATCTTGTAAGACTGTATATGTAATATATGTAAACAGTAAGTAAATATGATGTGTGAACATCCTGTAATGTCAGAGAGTCCAGCCAGTGCAAGCATGTTTACTTTTAACATTAAACTACGTAGCTAAGTTCAGTCTTCTTTATTAGTTTAGGCACACAGTCATTTTAAAATGTAAATGAGGTACGAAAGGAAGGGGGATTTTCATAGTCGTTTTCAATCACCGGTAATTTCCACTACTGAGAGTTTCTGTGCTTGCTGAAATATTAATACCGCTCATAAATGAATTCAGAACCCCTTGTGATGTGTGCTTTGGGCCTTGAACCTTTGACCCTCCTGTATCCCACTCGTGGGCTTTGAACTCCTGATCATATCTTTCGGGTCGTTTGCTTTGCTCCGATTCTCACTCTGGGGACCCTACCTCCGCAGCCGAAGTTGGTGCGATCTTTTGGTGCGCCCAAACCGCCGTTAGCAGGCAGGCTTGTCGAGGGCCAGGAGTCAGCTAGCCAAGGAAGACCAGGATCACCAGCCTTCAGCAGGCCAGGACGGCTAGGGTAAGAACGAGAAAAGAATATGTGTGAAAAACTATGAATATAAGACAGCAAGAATAACACACACCCTTTTTTCTGCATCAGCAGCGTCAGAGCCGTTTTCCTATGTACACTGCCCCGGGCAGAGAAAACAATAAAGATACAAACAAAAGACACAAAACGGTGACACGTCTATAAATCTGGAACTGAGACTCTGCTCTGCCTACCACTCCGGGGAGAGAGAGAGAGAGAGAGAGAGAGAGAGAGAGAGAGAGAGAGAGAGAAGCCGATAGCAAGCACATGGTGGAATATTAAAAGCCCCTACAGCAAGTGTTTCCACCTTCATTTGGGGATGGAGAGGTTACTAGTCTCCATGGTAACTAGAGAGGCTGATGTTTATTGGCTGGCAAATTCCGATTGACCAAAAAAAAGCTGATGTAGAATTTTGAAGCACGCAATAAAACCGAGACATTTCTCACTCGCTTATGGGAAAGTGTGGGTATATTTTGCATTTCGCTCATTTTTTACGTACTCGGGAACAAAAGCCGAGAGTCAGACAGGTCATACACATGAATTGGTTTGCCTTTTGTCTAATGAATGCAGTAGCCCAGGAAAACGTGGTCCCTTAGGAGCCGAGAAAGCCAGCAGCCAAGCACAGGGGGATTTCACACATCTGAGCTCAGTGGCTCAAAGGTGGAGAAAGCATTGTGTGGGATGTTTCCACCCAGAATAACACACACATGCTCGTTTGCATTACACCCACATTAGCATGCACATTCCAGCACACATTTCTACACGCACACACACTTTCTTCACAGAAGTAACATTTTGCAATTTGTTTGTTTGGCCTTTTGGCTAGCTTTTGCAAGCTCAGCTGTGCCTAATCCAGGAGATGAAATTTATGTAAAAAAGTAATGCAAGGCCACACTTGCTTTCTCTACAAAGGGACGTTTCCTTTTCTAGAATCCCTCCCTAGGTTACTACCTAGTGACATTCAAAGGGCCGTTTGCACTGTGGACTTGGACATGAATGTACATGAGTGGAGAGAGAGAGATACTGTCTACAGCCGGCATGTGTTTAAACAGTGCTTATGAGACCTCTTTCTCTCAAATAGTTATCTTCTTCCATCCACTTGAGCTACTTTCGACAGGAGAATCCATCATTGGCTCCAGAGAGGCGCTACCAGCAGCTGGTCCGTGACGATGAATGGAGAAATAAAACAGCTGCCCTGACACATTAATTGTTTCGGTTAATTCCAGCCTGAGGAGATTTATTAGCTTAATCAATCGATACATCAGCTAAAGCATTTCTGTTGTACGAGACGCAGATTGTCGGAACATCCATCAGGTGCCTGTCGGTTACGCCGTTAGTGGCTCTGGCTCATCCGGTGTGTTGAAAGATCTTGGTACAACAGCACTGCATCTCATCCACCACCTCAACAAACAGTCGTCAAATTTGACGGCAGGTTATGCACAGCCAAAACGTTAAAACCATAAAATAAATATGGCTGATTATGTGTTATGAGATAGGAGGGAGGACCCAAGGAGGTCGAACGACGTATTATAATAACGAGGGACAACAGAAAAGGCAGAGCAAAAGGCTCTCCAAAATACAAAACACAAAAAAGGGGAAAACACGCAGCTGTGGTGCGTCCCGAGTGGGAATGGTACCTACAGCACGTGTGTGCAAGTTGGCGCTAAAACACACCAAAGCGCCAGAGGGCAGACGTGCAGTGAGCACGATAAAGCGCCGATTTGAGAAGCTTCCCAAATCGGGTGGCGTGGAGGAGCTCTGGAACGCCAGGGGGCAAGCTCAAGCATGAGAGTGCCGAAGAAGCCATTCGGGGTGCGTCCCAAACTGAGCATCTAACCGAACGGCGTGATACTACGCGGTGATATGGAGTGAGGAAAAAGGCTTAAGAAACCCTGTTACTTCCCTGGCTACATTACCTCAGGGGTTTTCCCCTTACTCATCCGTTGGCAATAAAAGCCCCGGGATGTCACCGACTAAGCGTTGAGATAGATGCGAACCAAAATGCGATCGCTGGCAACCAAGTGTTACTAAACGTGAAAAAAGCGTACTGCGTGTGACGACGTGACGCCGAACAAAGCTAAGACCCTCACTTAAGTAACGGGACCTCCAGGTGTTCGTCATCACGTCGCCAATCAAAACACGAAATATAAACCGCCTCACCGATTGCTCTGTAACGACAGTCGGTGAGGACGGCGACTCGCACGGGCGCGCGAGGTAGGACTCTTAACAATTAGCATATGTTAAGCTCTAAGATATGTTTGTAAGTAAACAGCTGGTTCTTGTAAATGTTTAGAGGTAAAGACCGGAGTGACTTTAACAAAGGACACATTTTTACAGCCAGATGACTGACTGAGGAGGAGGGACCCAGTGGTACGAGGGGGAACAAGAAACACCAGGCGACAAGGTACAGGCATCCAAGGCTCATCGATGCACAAGGGCAACAAATCCTATCCCATCTGGTCCCAGTGGACTGAATAGCTGCTGTGGTACAAGTCACATAAATATTTAACGCTGTTCAAGAGAGAACTGTGTGTCACAACACAGTGCAGCATCACTGCTTAGTATCTCACCATGCTCCACTATACAAAGCACCTACAATGGGCAATTCCTGATCCTGTTTCATCACAACCTTACCTCCGGGTAAGTTTTACCGGGGCACCCTGGTTCGTGGATTAACATTTAACCTGTAAGACCTACCTAAGCATCATTACAGAACTGGGTTGTTTAAATATTTTCCCAAGTCTTTGCCCTAAAACATCACTGCTCCACAAACAGCCCGTACACAGTGTGTGTGCAAAGCTAATTTATGCTTTCATTGTATGAGATTCAGACTGTTAAAACATCCATCAAGTTCCTGTCTGTGCCACCATTAACATTAGCTATGGATCGATCAGAACAACACCTCCCACTGTTTTAGCGACTGATTGAACTTGAGCACCACAGAAACTGCAGCATAACCCTTATCTATCACAATATTTAAAATATTCACAAGTTGACCAAACTGAGTCACCTATTGTGACAGAACAGAAACTCATTTTGTCATGTATGCTTGGCAGAAAGGGGTCACAAAGCATCTTGGACATCAACATACCCACAAAAACAGTAATTGACTATATAAATACAAAATACAGGCAAGCACTGTTTAATGTCCATCAAACCGGCCTTCACTTGCTTTAACGTCTGAAATCTTAAGTATTACAACAAGAAAGAACAACCTGTCTTATATACCCATGATTTATGTGAGAATGACAAGTGAACCCCTGTGACACCTGCTGACAGAAAAGAGACTCATCCATGAGACCATTTTTGTTATCAGCAAATGTTTCAGATTTTATTCTCAAGTATTGTACAATATACACAGTGTTCCCTCACCACTTCACGGACTCGCTGCATTGCAGGTTTTCAAAAAATATTAACGTAAAAAATATATCGCGGATGTAATTTTTTTTTTACATTTATAAAAATGCATTAAAAATATTAATTCTAACAATAAAGGGATGTTATAAATCATAAAATATTAGGATTTACAGTAAATAGCGTATTTACTCAGTGGATGAATACTCACCAAAAACGAGAAGTAACACTAGAGCATCTGCCGCCTGAGTCTCTACTTGCCGACATGACAAGTTTTTATCTGCGGTTTTGTGTTCGCTGAATTCATTCAAGCCCTACGATGTTACCCTACTTCGCAGATTTTCGGATATCGCGGGTGGTTCTGGAACGTAACCCCCGTACCACTGGTATCCATAAATGTAGAAATTTGGTCTCTTAGATCAGTTAACGACCAGTCACTGTGCTGGCTAAAAATCTGGGTTCCATCCACAGCAACCATCTGGAGAAGAGTCTGCAGCTGCTGATGGACCGCGTGGACGACATGTGCCAAGATATCGTCAAGTACAACACCTACTGCCGCAACAACAGCAAGCAGCAGCAGCAGAAACATCAGGTATTTAAACCCGAAGCACAAAATGCACTCCATAAACAACAGGTGGTCCCCGGGGTGTTTCCCGACCCAGTGCGTTGTTCTTTAGACCTAATGTTCATCCTTCTGTGAATCGGTTCACGCTCAGTTTGGCTCAGGAATGAAAATATGTTGCGTTTGTTTTGCGTGATTTTCAAAGTGGACTCGAACAGCAGTGGGTTCCACTTTGAAATCGTTAAAAGAAATCCTATATCCCCAGTAATTTCCATTTATGGTATTTAGCAGACGCCCTTATCCAGAACGACTTAGAACTCATACAGTCTTACAATCCAAGGGTCTTGTTTAAGGACCCAACTGTGGCAGCTTGGCAGAGGTGGGATTTGAACCCAGGACCATCAGGTCCAGAGTCCAGCACCTTACCGCTAGGCTACCACAGTCCCAGGACCCCAGTTTTGTATCAATAGTGTGAGTCGTTGCAAGTTTTGCATCCTTTTTTAAAATGACAAACTCTTTAGAAGCCGTGTTTTGTACCGTACGTTTTAGTTAAATGGGAGTGTAAATTTACGTGGTATATAGAGAACAAGTCGACATTCAAATGTGGAGTTTCTGCATCAGATGGTGCACGTGTAGAACCATGACAGTTCCCAGCATAGGAGTGACCTAAAAAACTTTAAGAACTGATTGTGTAAATGCGGTAAGTCCCAGCCAAAGGTTTCAAAGATCCATCTGATTGTTGTTCTGCCAGGAGTTTGGACCACGTTCGGCCACATTCTTAAGTCTTATTGATGGCAGTTTAGCCGTCTGTATCTGCAGGCTACTTCCTGTTGCTGTGGGAAATATTCTGCTCGTTCTTCTGTTCGGAAATTCCCTCGAGCAAAGTGTACCCTTAGTGAGCGTACGGCTCAGGAGGTCACAGGCTCAACAGAATAAACTATTCCCTGTGAAATGGGTAATCTTTTCAACCGGAGCGCATTCGCTGCTCTTTCCTGGACCGGAGGCTTGGTGTTCTGGCCAATGGTGGAGCTTAGAAAAATGTTTAAGCGTTAAGCTGGTACCTGTGCACATTCAGGTTGTTGCAGAAGCCCCTTACGTAAGTGGAATCCACCGTTTCTTTTTTTCCCCTCAAAAAAACATATGCGCCCCATCAATCACCGTTTAATTACTGTGAAAGGATTTCTCTGATCTTTAATAATTTCCTTCAATTTGGCCAAAAATGACGAATGGGCTCGGCGCCTGTGTCAACCCCCCCACCCCCACCCCCTGACCACATAACGTGGGTTACATTCACCTCTCGACGTCCTCACACCTGTCCCCGTATCGACGATTTGTTTCTATAAGGTTTCCCAAGGTACTTACGCCTTAAACTCAGAATCTGCCAAATTTATCGACCTTATTTTATTGGTATACGACAAGGCAAAATATCCTCTAATTATTATGAGCGGTAGAGAGCGGGGTGACTCAGGGTGTCAGTTTTGGGATACTGAATAGAAACAGGGACTGGTGCTTTCAGCTGTATGACGGATCACGTGCAGGACTGAACAGATATGTCAGCGTCCCACAGTGTCGGCTTTGGTCTGTCCTGAAAGAATTAGGAGATAATCCTGGCTGGCACCGCATCATCAAAACGTGCTCGGTCAGAGCCGAGCCCCTCCTGCCCCTCTGCGAAAAGTACTGACATGTCTGAGCACTGTTTCATGTCGAGTGTCTGGAATGGACGTGTCCAGATGAATGTACGCAGCACTCCTGATCAATAAGCACTTCTGTACATAACCTGGTTTGATCTTTGCCCGTTTGTTGCTTAGCAACCAAAGTTTACGGTTAGTGACTGCCTTGTTCGGTGGGAAGAATTGATTATTGCAAATAGAATTCAAATTCTTTATTGGGCAACGTTCAGCACCGTTTTCTGGGGAAAAAAGCAAACTAAAAACGCACTAGTGCCTGGTTTCTCAGAGCTCGCACATTTCTTATTAAAACCTGAATGCTTCTTTTGTGTAATTGTTTTGCTGCCCAGCTTTCATTTAATTTTTAGATTTTGTTTCTTAGCTTTGCTTTTTGAGTCAAATTGTTCTTTAACCCCAGCTGTCCTGGGTCTTTCACTATTAATTAAACGTGTGTGTGTGTGTGTGTGTGTGTGTGTGTGTGTGTGTGTGTGTGTGTGTGTGTGTGTGTGTGTGTGTGTGT
>JAUZSU010030488.1:0-10432 GCA_034780255.1 Parotocinclus maculicauda | reverse complement strand
TGTGTGTGTGTGTGTGTGTGTGTGTGTGTGTGTGTGTGTGTGTGTGTGTGTGTGTGTGTGAGAGAGAGAGAGAGATAGAGAT
The DNA here is from genome assembly GCA_034780255.1 of Parotocinclus maculicauda. NCBI lineage: Eukaryota > Metazoa > Chordata > Actinopteri > Siluriformes > Loricariidae > Parotocinclus > Parotocinclus maculicauda. The sequence goes on along the minus strand of JAUZSU010030488.1, from coordinate 10,350 downwards.
GGGGCCTGGGGAATGAGAGCAGCAGTTCTAAAAGTTGATTCAAGCTACAGTCCAGAGGTTCTTGGTCACTTTTATGCTGCCACCTGCTATCTTGCCTTAGTTATCTCTTGTCCTGCTGTGAAGTGGTGCATCAAACACCTGGACTTGGGACACACATATACTTCTATAGATATTGTTCAGTACCAGCTGTAAATATTGTTATAGTTTGACTCAGAAGTTTTCAATTTACAATGCCATTGTACTATTTGTGAAAGCCCTCCTTTTTAGTTAAATTGCAGTAAATTGAGCTTAGAAAAGAAAACTATCTGGGCATCTGACTTTATAAAAAGGAGAAAAGGAAAACGTTTTCAGTCAATACCGACAGTCATACATTTCTGATCAGTGTGGCAAAGCAGAGCTTTCTTTTCTTGGACTTAGACAGACCTTCTAGCCTAGGCAGTATAGTACATGTTCTATGGAGTCTGAATTGGTAGGGAAAGCTAAAAGGAGGATGTGATTTTTATTAATTTATTTTTATTTATGTATTTATCTTTTTTTTTAAACCCCCAGCTTCAACTCACTGACACAAATCACTGGCTATTGCTTAGTATGCCTATAGCTATAAGCTAGTATAGCTTAGTATAAATCGGTTATTGAAACCTTTATACAGAGACTTACAGTTTTAAAGTTGTTGGTTAAGGATCTTGCTCAAGGACAGTGGCAGCCTAGCTGATACGGGATTTGAACTCTGGATCTTTTGCTCTGACTACAAACTAACTATAAAAGTAAAACTTTTAATAATATAAGCATTTGTGTGTACTGTATTGTCTGTTGGAGCTGAATACATGTTGTACTATGTTTAGCAAATACACTGCTCACAAAAATTAGAGGATATTTAGTTCATTTAATTTCAAACTAATTTTTGTGAGCAACATAGCTCTGGAGCTCAGAACAGTGTGGTCTTGCAGAAGCCTTGGTTGCCGATAGACGGTTGTTCTTGACGTGATAGACAGACGACACACACTTTTTTTTTTTTTTTCCTAGAGCTGGTACTTTAACTTTAGAAGGGTTTCATTAGTATATATTAGTATATATATATGTATGTGTGTGTGTATATATGTGTGTATATATATGTATATATATATATATATATACATATATATTTCTTTAATTGCTTTAATTATTTTAATTTTCTTTTATTTTCTCTTTTACCTTTCTACCTTCCCCTTGTGTGTACTGTAATTGCTGATGCTGGAACCTCAATTTCCCAGAGGGAACACTCCCAAAGGGATCAATAAAGCTTATCCTTATCCTTATCCTTATCCTTAGTATGTAGATCATCTTTTTTGTTGATCTGGACATTTAGAGATTTAACAGGATCACCTCAGGATGTAGGCCTACCACATATATATATATATCTGTGAGTACACCCCTCACATTTTTGTAACTTTTTTATTTTAGAATGACATAGGACAACACGTTATATATGACACATTGATGCAATGTAAAGTACGGTAGTCAGTTCTCAACTTGTATAACAGTGTACATTTGCTGTGCCCTCAACATAGCTCAACACACAGCCATTAATGTCCAAACCACTGGAAAAAATGTGACCACACAGCGGAAATGTCCAAATTGTCAATATTTTGTCTGGTTACTATCATTTCCCAGCACTGCCTTAACCCTCTTGAGCATGGTGTTCACTTGAGCTTCGCTGGTTGCCATTTAAATCCTCTTTAACTCCTCCATGTTGACATCACAGAGCTGGTGGATGTTAGAGACCTTGCACTACTCTACCTTCTGTTTAAGAATGCCCCACAAATGCTAAATAGGGTTTAGACCTCTATATATGCTTGACCTTTACCCTCAGTTTCTTTACTACAAGGCAGTGGTCATCTTGGAAGTGTGTTTGGAGTCATTATTATGTTGGATCATGCTCTGCTTCAGTATGTCACAGTCCATGTTGACATTCATAATTCCCAAACTGGAGCTCCCCACAGCCGGCAGCACTCAAGCAGCACCAAACCATGACATTCCCACCATCATGCTTAGCAATAGTCAAGGCACACATGCCTTTGTACTCCTTACCTGGGTGCCACCACACACACTTGACAACATATGAACCAAAAAAAATGTTCATCTTTGTCTCATCTGACCACATGACAAGGTTCCAGTGATCCATGTTCTTAGTCTGCTTGTCTTAAGCAAACTATTTGAAGAATATGCTAAGTTTCTTGTGAACCATCTTCAGAAGAAGCTTCCTTCTGGGATGACGGCCATTCAGACAAATTTGGTACTGTGGCATTTGGTCTGACCACTGACAGGCTGACCCCCACACCCCTTTAACCTCTGCAGCAATGCTGGCAGCAACTCTACATCTATTTTCAAAAGCCAACCTCTGGATATGACGCTGAGCTCGTGCACTCAACTTCTTTGATTGACCATGGCAAATCCTGTTCTGAGTCAAACTTGTCCTTTACCATGAGGTTCTATGTTGAACTTCCAGAGACCAGTGTGAGAGGATAACACCAAATTTAACAAACCTACTCCCAATAATACCACATAATACCGAGGAGGGAAAATGACTAATTGGGTACAATTTGGCCATTTTCATTTAGGGGTGCACTCACATTGACCAGCGGTTTGGACATTAATGGCTTTGTGTTGAGTTATTTTGAGGACAGAGCAAATGTACACTGTTATTCAAACTGTAGACTGACTACTTGACATTGTATCAAAGTGTCTTATATTCAGTGTTATCCCTGTATCAAAGTGTCTTATATTCAGTGTTATCCCTGTAGCACAGCACAGATAGCTATAACATTTCCATCTGCAGCAGCTCTGGCACTGCCATTTTAAAGGCTGAGCTGAAGTCCACAAAACAGCTCCCTGGCATATGTTTCTGGGCCATCTACTGTGGATGCTGAACCAAGTTAATAGCATCATTGACAGACCTGTTTGCTTTGTATGCGAACTGGAGTGGCACCAGCAAAGGATGTATGATCTCTTTAAAGTGGGCTAGCACCAAAGAGCATTTGAAGACTTTCACAACTACAGAGCTCAGGGCGATTTTTAGTCTTTTTGGAGCTTGGAATGAAAGTGGTAGCCTTGAAGCATGAGCAATGGTCTGATTGCCATCATAAGAGTGCTCCCATTTTGGTTGCCACAGTGGGTCATATTAGACCTGCACAGGGTTAATGCTCTTCCTGATCTAACTCTCCAATTTTCTGGAGACTGACACTGAATACAGTGGGAATCAATAGCTGTTTAAGCTCTTATTTGTACAGAATTTATTAATCTTGCCTGTCTGTGAGTGTGAATGTAAAAGACCCTAATTTTGTTGAAATAGTGTTCTGTTAAATGTTTGTTTTTTTTTCTAGCCCGGGATAACATGCAGCATTTCCCAGAAAAGGTTATGTTGGTCTCTAATGCAAAGACCTGAACCGCAGCTTTCAAAGAATGCAGTTTGCTGTATTCTGGTTATGCAACACTTAATAGCAGTTTGACTGAAACCCCAACCATGGATCAAACCTAATTAATATAGTGTGTGGGTAAAATGATTGTGCTGAAAGAATATTCTGAAATAATATATTTATTCAACTTTAGTCAGATGCTTATATTTACTAAATAATATTACACTGCCTGTAATTAAAAGTATGGGATAATAATTTGTATATGATTAAAAGCCAAATCATGAAGGACTGCAGAAATAAGATGCAGAAAGCAAATAAAAAATTTACAGTAGCTTATGTGATCTGGAAAGGCTAACTGATTATGAAAACTAGTGAGCTACTTGCAAAACTTTTTAAAATAAAAAACCAACATTTTTTTATCATGATCAGCAGTTGTTAAAATAACTTTGATGGCTTTGCTGATCATAGAACTGCTGAAAAGCCTTAACTTATGATGCAATCTGAGGTGAACATTGTTGCAACACTAATATCTATACTTTCCTATGAATGCGGAGCTGTGAAAACCAGAGGATGATGTTTATATCGAATTAGTCTAGACTTGTTTGTCAAGTTGTGAAAGAGAAAACAATTTAAACCAGGGATATTGGGTGATATTTTACTCCCTAGCAATTTAAAGCTCCATTAGCATATGTGAGAAAGGAACATGGTTTTATTTAGCATAAATGAACCTGTTATGCAAGTCTAATACCACTCCAAAATAATGCTTTTAGTTTTTGTTTACTTTTATTATTAATCAGTTTAAGCATTTTGATTATAACATTGACTTTGCCTTCATGATATATTATCTAGACATAATGAGTAAATAGCAACAATTTGCAGATAATTTGGATTAGATGCAGTACGTACTTGAATGTTACTTGTTTCAAATGTATTACTTGCAGATGGTTCTTTATATCAATTACATTGAGTTCTTGTTAACTTCGTGTAAACAACTTTGTAGCTGCGGCTTTAAGTGAAGCAAAGTGACGTTCCATTCATCTTGGCGCACAAAAAATGGAGTGGTGCTTGAAAGGCGGTAAAGTGGAGCAGATAAGGGTAATGGAATTGGAATGCCTTTTTAAGAAGTGCTATAGAGAAGGAACTGGTGCCCTCTTGGGGCGGAAAATGTACTATTAGTATTGCCAGAGTTGCCATAAAATCTTTCATCTTTAATCACAGCAACAGAAGATATTTCCTCTTTATCTTAGGTTGGCAAACGTGTATTCCATTACAGGAAGAAACATGTCTTAGGTCAAATTTCACTTTCACTTCTTACGGTGTTGAATTTAACATCGGTCTTGGCAGTCACAAGGTCGCTGTAGAGAAAATGCTATCCATGTTTAGCTCCAGATTTATTGGTCCTTTTGGGAAAGGCAGAAAAAAGCTGTGAAAATGTTTTTTTGTGCTGAAATTTCTTTAACCTCAGACTGAAAATAGGAGAAATCTAACATTGATGTTTGTCGTTTTAGTTTACGTGATAATGATGGATACATTTTTACAGTGTACCATCCAAGCAATGGTGGGTTATAAGTAAATGCAAGTATATTAATTTTTTTAAATGACTCATAACACGATCATATTCCCCTGTCACTGAAATCCCTAGATAGCTGATTTTTAATTGTGAAATTTGTCGCACCATGATGATGATGAGTGTGTGTGTGTGTGTGTGTGTGTGTGTGTGTGTGTTCTGAGATGGATTACAGCTGTATAGCATTTTAAACAGAGAAGTAATAAAATAAATAAATAAAATGGCGCATCAGTCAATTACGGCAAACATTATTCAGTTATATTAATTGGTTAAATGTACTGCGTTTTTACGGGAATAATATTTACTAGCAATATCTATACTTCATCCACCACTGGAAATGTGTATTTATTAAATCTAAGTAAATAAAGTGTTAATATTTTATTAATTTACGTTATACACCAAATCATGTTTATGTTCACATTTTGTCAATTATTTAATGTCAGTAAAATTGCTATATGCCTGCATATTTTCATTTTTGGGGAACTAATGACACAATGTCTGACACAATGTCTAACACAATGTCAGCTTGGCAGAGCAGACATGAACATTGAACCTTCTGGTTGATAGTCAAGTTTTACTAATGTCTTTTAACTCTGGATGTTGCATTTGTAAACAGCTGGTCACTTTAACTGTGTGTCTGTGTCTGTGTCTGTCTTATCTATCATGTGCTCACTTGCGTGTTAGGTCACATTTGGACTCCACTGTTTCTGCTACTTCTATGTAACAAGCTGTAAATGGCCGTCATAAGTGTAAGCAGCGCTCCTTTGTCCCCCCTCCCCCACTAGCTTTTTATCTTAAACAAATATTAGTACTACATGGATGTTATCAAAAGTGGAATGAGTGCTACTGAATGGCTTTATTGATATTTTTGTAAAAAAAAAAAACACAAAACAAAGCACACATTGTTGTTCCAAATTATGCAGAATGCAGTTTTTGAAAACAAATCAGTGGTTATTATGACATTCATTACTACAAACATAAATCTGTTATTCGCTGCATGGACAAGTAATGTTTCAAACTATAAACACAAGTTAAATCAAAAGTTATAGATCAAGTTACATACTGATATAAATCTTTCTTTAAGATGACTTTAAAACTCCCTCATCCATTGAACTTGCATTCTCCTCCCTGAAATGTTTATTTTATTAATTTATTTATTTTACTTTACTTTGCGTTTACTTTGATTTATTAAGAGAATGGTTGGTTGGCATATTTTTCAGAAGGTCATTTTTAGCCTCCTCATAAACCCTTTAGGGAGCTACTATTTTCATTCCCGAATATTCTGGCCCAAATCGTAATATCCTCACTTTTTTGCTAAAACTGCAGTCTTGTTGAAACAGGGTGGCTGTTTACAACCATTCAGAACTCAATATAGACCATCCAGTGCAGCATGGTATTCATCAGTGAATAAACCTGTTTGAAAATTGAGCAAACTGCAAATGTTTCTCTTTGTGATCTTTGGAGTGGCTGAAATACCGCTTTATGTAGACTCAGGAGACACCAGCATATACCTAAATGCTGCTCATCAGTTGTGATCAGTGGTGCTGTATTTAGGTGTTTATATACAGAGTACTCTACTCAAGCTGATCACTAGCAATTGCACATTGTGTCATGCTTAAACTCATAATGTTCACTTTATCTACCTCTAATACCTAGACCATAGAGCATCCCACTTAATATGTATGCTATTTGTCCACGGATGAAAAGATTCTAAACCTTTCTCCTGGACAGACCTGCTGCTCCCAGAGCCAGAACTATACAGCATGTGAGATTGAGAGCATGTGTGGGAAGAACATTTCAATAGCACCAGGTTGGACTAATATCATTCCTACATTGATATGCACTCTTCTGTCCATGAATCATGTGTTTGGGCTTCTGTGCATGAGGCAGAGGTGTTGGAGAAAATAAACAGGCAGTATTTCTGTTTGAGATAGATGAGAGAAACCGGAAGGGAGATGGAAGGTGAGATAAGAAAATGCAGATTTTATCTTTGGTTTGGACTGCCTGTGAATTGAGTGGTGAACTTGATGTTTACTAAGGTTGTTTCCTTAACAGATTGCTCAGGAGGCTGAGTTTCATCAGCTCTGCTTTTAAAGAGCAGCATCAACGTTGCGAGACTGGAGCACTGGAGCTAATTAATTAGGATATCCTTAAATGGTGGGTTTAATCACGCCTAATTCAGTGGAGTTCAGCAGTGATGTTCTTTATCGGTTTTTTCGCAGATGGAGAGGTGTAATTAGTCGAGGCATTTACTGAGTCATTTGAGTGAGCTGATATGAGCTAACTGAATTTACATCTAGCCCAATGCTTCACGCATTGGTTTTCCAGAGAATGTGCCAGAGACACTGCGAGTTATGGCACATTATTCTTTTGCCGTTGCCATGATTAAAATGTCAATGCTGTTTATTTTTATGAGTCAAGCTATTTTAGTTATGCTACTAGGCGTCAGAGGGAGACAGACACGTGTGGCTCCATGGATGCTATTGAACTGTTTCAGAAGCTTTTAGAGCTGCCGTGATAACATGGTTCTGGCTTTTGTATACTAGTTGAGAGCATGCGAGCAGACTATTTGCTTCTTGAAATAGTGTTTGGTGGCACCTGGACCTGTGTAAGTGCTGTGTCTCTATGTCTCTTTTTCACCGTGAGCTGTTTTTCCCCCAAACTGAGCAATGGTGATTCCTGACTCTGTGTGATCCGTGCTGAATAAAAGTAGTGAAATTGCTTTGTGCAATCGTGAGAGACAAGAATGACCTTATAAAAAATTGAGGTTGCTCTTTCTCAGGCTTGTGTAAAACAGCTGTGTGATGGCCACCAGCCGAGCGGTTGATGTCTTTTTAATGTTTCTTACAGCCAAACCAAGGCTTTCCAGACAGAACATGTATATATTGTGCATACAGAAACCATGTCTCTGGCATTAACATAGTGTGGATAGGACAGTGCTATTTTTTTAGCTTGCATAGTGCCGTAAGTCTTACATCAGACTATGCAAGATTCTCCTTTTAAACAGAGACATCGACCATATTTCATTAGAAGGTCACGTTGATAAATTTTGTTAGCTGTAGCCTGAGACTGGGTATTGTCTGGCAGCGAGTAACCCTGCACAATAGCACCAGCCCTAATCTTTAACAATCACAAGTAGGGACAATTCAAAGTACCTACAGTGGTGCTTTAGTTTGCGAAGCCAAATTTATAAAGAGTTTGTCTCCACCAAACCATAGTCACAAGTTGTGTTCAAATGGAGTAAATTCAAGTCTGTCCATACTCTCCCCAGGAGTGATCAACAAACAAAAATAGAAATAGGATGCTAGGTCACAAAACAACCCAGGGTAATGTCTAACTGATGCCAACTAAGGCTTTTCCCACATTGGCTATTTTATTGTTCATGAGTCCATTAAACTGCTGTGAGCATGAGCCACTTATAGCAAGTAAATTATATACAAAGAAGCTGGTTGTCTCTGTCTTTTGTCTTCTGTTGAAGGCTTCACTGTGTTTTTAAGTAGAACATTATTGTGCTTTGTGGTGCGGTGAACATGTAGCCTATACAGGTGATCCCTGATTTACTATGGGGACAAGTCTGTCGTAAGTTGAATTTCTCATAAACCGAAGAGTTTAATATACAGGGTAATCCAAAAGTCAAAGGACATGTTGCATGCTGCATTGTGGACTTTTGAGAACCGCTGACATATTAAAAGTGGAAAAACTAAAGTGATTATTACACAACCATGGCTATTCCTCACTACATTTCCCAGTGCTCATCCCTCCGGTCACATGACTCCATATGTCATGCACTGCAGAGTTTCTCATAAGAGTGCAGTGCTGTATCATCACTTGCCTGGGAAAATTCACGATTCATGAGTACCATTTCTGCTGAATGTGTATTTATGTTTATTATCAGATTTAGTGAAGCCAAATTATCAGAAGTCAGCCCGTCATAAAATGGGAAGTACTTGTGCTTGCACATTTCATTCACACATTGTGCATGTGCAGCAGTCTATTCTACCTGGCTATATGACCTATTGAATATGTGAACTCTTAAAGCATATTTTTGACATATTATTTCATTAATTAATATGCTCAATAATTATTATTATACATTTTGATGCAGGCAGTTGCGTTAAGCCAGTCCAGGCAACACTATAGTGTTGATGTTGTGCATCAATCTGAATCAGTTGCACGGGTCTGACTATACACATGTGTCTGCCAGGACGACATAGGCTTATTTTGATCAAATGAGATTGGATAAGCATTTGGGTGGCTTCACTGGAAAGCAAAGTTTGAAATCTCCTGCTGTTGTAGAGGAAATGTCTGCATGGTGAATCGGTTTGCCAACATGAGCATGGAATTTCAAGGTGTCTTGTGTTCTCTGAGGGTGTGATGGAGGAGTTTGCCTGGGAGATAATAAGATATTTGTGGAGCAGGTGGCCGTAATGTTTTTGGTTTATAGAGTCTGTTTTTCTACACAGTGATTCTTGTTCATGTAGAAACAAGCAGTCCCAACAGCTACTTATGACATACACAGGACATCTCATTCATGAAACTGTTATCACACATCATCAATGTCACATAATGAACAGTGATTTTAACTAAATTTATGAACGCCCTTCTGCTGTGTGCTCACAAAAAGCCCAGCCACACGTTACGTGTTTACTTATGTACATATGGCATGTCTCAGTTTGTAACATGTCACATTTATACAAGAGACATTCTCTAATTTATGCAAAAAAGGAAAAAAAAACCTATCATACCACAGCTCATCAGTACATTTCCTCATTACCAGTGTAGTGTACTACACTGAGCATACTAACTAAATGTGACAAAATGCTATTGGTATGTGTAAATATTGTAAATGCTACTGTGTAAATGCTAATTTAGTGGGGTAGGCTGCAGTGTGTTGGTACGTTCTCCTTAGTCAGCATGCAGGGATGAATGCAAGTGGCATTCAAACATGCAGGTGTAAACTTCTCCCAATAAATGTTAGTTACTTAAAACATTATACAGTGCCAAATCCCAACCTTTTTGACACACTACACCCTGAAAATGAAACTAAATTGTTGCTGGAAAACCACTGTTTCCTTCACGTTGAGGAGAATGATACAAAAAGATTTTAGAGGCCATAACGATCCCTCGGGGGACCAGTCAGAGCATTATTAGAATTTTTAGTTAGGCCAGACTTTTTTAATTGCTTGTTCCTCGGATGTCCCTACTTAAGAATCTACTAAATAACTCCATCTTTCAGCACTTTTCAATTACTCGAGGACGTGGATGTGGAATCAATGGCAACAGGTGTGTGTGTGTGTGTGTGTGTGTGTGTGTGTGTGTGTGTGTGTGTGTGTGTGTTTGTGTGTGTTTGTGTGTTTGTGTGTGTGTGTGTGTGTGTGTGTGTGTGTGTGT
>JAUZSU010030477.1:0-10432 GCA_034780255.1 Parotocinclus maculicauda | reverse complement strand
ACATGCAGACTCCACACAAAAAGGACCCAGGTCTCTCCACCCTGGGATTGAACCCGGGACCTTCTTATTGTGAGGCAACTGTGATATCCACCGAGCCACCGTGCTGCCTTTAATGAAGGCAGTTATAAACACAAAATAGTGCAACACTACAAACTACAAAATGGAAGTTTGTATATCATTCTTGTTTAAAAGGTCTTGCATGCAATGTACTTCCAGCCAGCAAAACTTCCGTGGTTCAGTCTCCAAACTTAAGGCAGGGTTCATTTACAGCAATGGCTAAGATGTTCTCTTATCATATAACAACATTTACTGCTGAACTTGAATTTGTGTTATAAAGTCCCATTTTCAAATGTTTATTCTGAGAGGAATACATACACCAGTATACATCATTTTGAGTGAACAGCTTTGATCCCAGTAAGGATTCCATAGAAATAAGAATGAATATGTGTGTGTATATCTGAGAAAGAGCAGTATGTTAGGAGTCTGACGGCAACATGCTGACAGCTGCCTATTAAACCAACCACTCGCTCTTCCCACATGTCTCTGAGTGATGCAAACCATACTTTTCATGCCCATATATGGTTATTGCCATACATGGAACGCAATAAGCCAAATAACAAAAACCATTGGTCTTTATAGCAAAATGTGTTTGTTAAATGTCAGTGGTTTAGAGTACACACAAATCATGTACTTTATGTACTTTATCATGGATTCATGCCAATTAATTAACAAAACTGAGAAAGAAACATTCATTTATTCATTCATATTTAAAAATCCCTAATCCAGTTTCAAGCTTGCTTGGTGGTAACTGGTAACTTGGACAAATTTAGAGAGACCAGCTGAGATAACATATGAGTACCCAAAGAAAGCACAAGCAGACATGGAGAGAAAATGCAAATGAAAATTACACACAGGTGACATTCGGACCGAGAACCTCTGGAGCTGACAGTCATTTCTTAATTAAGGAAATTAGAGGTACAATAAAAATGTATGTTCACAACATATTTGATCAATAAATAGGCCAAATCAAACAAGTTATTTTTTACTCAATTAATAAGACCGACAGAGCGTACATTCCTGGAACATGTTGTCTGGAACACGTTTCTAAGGTTTGGCATGGCTTGGGAAGCGTGTCATCTCCTGGCAGCTCTATGCACACAAAAAATTATTATTATTATTCATTTTAAAATAACCCCTAATGTTCGTGAGCAGTATAGATTGTCAGTCATTTCTTTTATGTATTAGTGTTTGTGTTGTTGTCGTCATTGTCCGAGGTAATGACCCACACTGCTCTTTGGGATAACAAACATACAGCTTTTAAGACTAGTCTGAGTTTCGGCAGTCAGAAAGTGCTATTTCCCTTGGTCTAGCTCATACCACCAAGCCACAGGAGCTTAAGGTTCAGAGATTTGGACAAACCTGCTTTGGCATAATGAATTTCTTAAGATGAGCTATACTGCCTTAGGAAGTCAGTAAGAAATGCAGGAATTAAACCAAGTAGATATTCCACTCATAACTGGTCTTGTCTATTTCATATATCATGGCCTTTAAAGCACACTTAAGACTGGCTAAACCGAAATATGCCACGACTAATCTTTCCTAAACCAGCAGTCGATTCCAAACTAAATAACTAAGTGGTTTTAAAGAGACAGTGACTAGGCAGAATGGTTAAATCTAGCAAAAACAACCGAATTGTTCTACCACGACAAGCGCCAGACAGAGTGACACAAAGAACTGGTAGACTAGCGATCTTTGCCAGATTTCTTCTCTTTTTCCTGAGTACACGATCCGGTAACTGCGTGAGTGTTTACTTGTTGTTGGACTTGATCTGAGACTTGGCCAGGGACTTGCAGAACGAATTCCCTGGTAACCATTGCCAAGGAAATGGCCTGCTGGTAGTTGCGCAGCAAGACCGCTGGGAACTCTCCCAAGCTTAGAGGCTTCATTATCTCATTCACTTTTTTTTTTTTTTATATTTCAGCTTACTGAAATTCAGACATTCTTATGAACTGGTCCTTGTACGAATCACTCGTGGCTTGCTAAATTGGGTTTATAATGTATTGTTTAATTACATGGTGTCTGTAAGAGATCTATCTTATTAGGTAATTGTTCACTAAAATTAATTCCACATAGTCTAAAGGGACAGCAGATTGTTGGTTTTGACTGCCATTTCTTTCGGTTAAGTCGTGGCCAGTTCCTACTGACTGGGCATCTTAATCTGGAACTATCACAGGCTTCTCCTGAGACACATAAAGTCACTGTTCTCGTACTGCGACTCATAAAGGCTTATCTAAGATTCTTAGTTCACAAGCCGATTATAAACAGTAGGCTTGCACCACACTGTTCTACACAGAAATAGGAGAGTGCTGACTGTGCCTAACAGAGAATTATCAGCAATAAATGTTGTCTTTCAGAGGGATGCCTGCCACTCCAGTACGCCTGATCTCACGCAGCTGCTCCCCGGGACAGCCGGAGTGCCTCGTTCTGACTCCAGGCCAAAAGCGCTCGGTCGGCTCTGATTTAATGAACTGACACCAAATATCATTTGGCTTCACATCAGTTCGAGCCATCTGCGTAAGTTTGGGTTACGGTCAACCTGGTCTCAGGCTCAGACTCACTGCTACAGAAGTCTGGATTGTGATCAGACAGACTTCATAGAACTACCATATGTAGACAAAAGTTTGTGGACACCCAAAAATGACACACAACACCGTTATTCCGCTTTCACCACCTCATAGGACTGAGGTATCTGGATTGTGTCCTTAGCATGAGAACATTTTTATTATCAGGTCAAACGGCTGATAAAAACACTAAAGCCTTTTGCATTGAACAGCTATATGTCTAATCCAAAGCCAAATTAAGCCCACATTCCCAACTAAGCCAACAGTAACAGTGGCAAGAAAAAACGAAATACAGTACGATGTGCTAGAAACCTTGAGAGGACCAAAAATAAAAAATCTTAGATGTGATATGTAATAACTGTAGTAAATTACCTAAATTATAACTTTAAATAAATATCTAAATAGAGAAGAGAATATATTTATTTACTAGGTAATATAAATCGATTTTTAATACAACTACATTACATCTACAAATAGACTATAATAACTTAAAGAGAAAATACATTTTTTTGGAGAATATATACAGCATAATATGGAGAATAGAATTATAGAATATATGAGTTTATCCTAAATTAAATATTAAATATACTGAATCATTTTAGGAAGTCACTTGTTGAATATGTGTTTTTAAAGGCAAAGATCTTAAGCTTTAGACCGATGGCCAATATCACTTTTTTTCGGCAACATTAAATGAGACACAAAATTACGATTTATTATTGAACATTATTTAAGCAATAAATGCATCATCTCTGTTTGCACTGCTGTCTTTTTTCATGATAAACAATGGCATTAATTGGTCGACCACTCCTCAACATTATTTAGTCTATTAAACATAGCCATCCATTAGTAGCTAATAGATTTGGTGGCATTGAATCTTTAGTCAGCAGGAGAAGGGGAGGGGAAGTTATGAGGATATAAGGTCTGGAACTGGACTCTATGTGACCTTCAAAATTGTTTGGCCAGTCATGCAGGGAAGGATGTCATGGATAATGTGTGCTGTGCCATATTTGTTTTAGTATGTGTTGGTAGTAGGATGGCTTTTTTTACTATTTGGATGCAGTAACACTTAATATGAGGATGCAATATGCATGTCCATTGACTTCTGCAAGGTATTGGGCACATTTTACACACATATTGTGATGTGATTGCATGTTTGTTTAATCCACATTTTGAACCCATTAGCAGTGAGTGTGACTGAAATACCCAGTGATAACTTATTGGAAGGGGTGTCTACTTACTTTTGGCTATACAGTATAGTGTAACCGATCTGAAGTTACCACTGAGCTGAGAGTGAATCATGGCATTACAATGTTGGACTGAAACCAACCACCGCTGTAGGGAAACAAGTAGTTATCCACCTTCTACAGGGCAGTGATTCAAGAATGAGTGGTACCTTGGAAATGTGGTGTTAGGTGAGACCTTTTGAGACATAATCACCCCGTGGGATGAGAGTAGGCACCATTATGTGGGAAGTATGTATTGTGGTGAAGAGTTTTAGCTATTGCAGCTATTGCAAATGCCAAGCTTGGGCAAGACATGGGCAGATGCTACCGCAATCCACACAGGCACAGGAGGTGTCCCGTTGTCATCCAAAAGCCTTGTGGGTTACGAGATGACTGGTCCTGGTCGAGGCTGAAGTGATTAATCTCTCCGTACTGCACCTGACTGATCAGGATGTGTTTTTTTGTTGCTGTTGTTGTTTTTTCACACCGAGTGAAGCATGATTAAGTATATAAACAGAGTGGAAAGACAGGGTGTGCCAGAGTGTCATAGGAAACAGGATGTTTCACATGGGATTCCATTTGTATAAGCAAAAACACATTGAATAGTGCAAACAAGTCTCTGAAGGAAACAAACTGTTTGAACTGAACCTTTCTCTTGGTACAGGAACATTGCACTCTTACGTTTATAGGTAGATTCAATTCAGTTAAGCATTCCTTAAAACTTTGGAATTTAAATTCAGGGCTGGGCAAATGTCTTGGGTCATTAGAGATGCCACTGTTTAGCAACAGTATAATTACCATATATAATTAATTCTAGAGTAGAAACGTAAAAATGCAGGCAATTGTACGCATTTGAAAAACAAGAAAAACAATTTGTATGGGCAACAGCGGAAAGTACTTAGTGTGGCCTCCCCTTACATTTGAGAAAATGTAACTTTATCTGGATGCCAATTTGACCCCAATACAGTCAGACGTCAGAAGCTTGATCAGGAATGGTCTTTGTGGAGGGGCAGAAGCCAAGAAACCAACCGAAAATCCCCCAAACAAACAGACAAAAAAAAATGATAATAAAAATATAAAATAAAATACAATAATAATAATAAATAAATAAAAAAGGGGTAAAGAAGCAAATAAATAAAAATTAAAATAAAAATAGATAAATGAATAAAATAACAATAATAATAAATCAGTGAATAATGTTACCTACAGAATATTAACTAATTAAGATGTAGGATTGTCAGAGTTCTCCATAGGAAACAGTGATAGGGACTGAAAAAATGTTATAAAAGGTGACCAGCACCTATAAAAATTATCTGCAAAACCCCTCAAACTGAACTTAATCTTCTCGAGGATCAAAAAGTGCATGACATCTTTAAACCATAGGCAAAGGGGGTGGGGGTGGGGGGATTTCCAACTAAGTAAAATTCTGCGTCTCGCTAATAGCAGGATAAAGGCTATAGCATTTAATTCATGTGCTCTTCACTGGGTTATGCCCGAAGAAACTTATAGCCAAAAAAGAGCCAATATGGGATCCTGATCTAACTGCTTACCATGAACTATGGAAAGAGTGGAGTACATGAAATCCCAAAACATTCTTAACTTGCAACATGACCAAATCATGTGATATAGTGTTGCTGGGTCAACATAGATGTGCTACTTCTAACAAACATTTAAATGAGGCTCAGTGGAAAACAGTTTTATGTAATGATCAATCGGAGTTTAACATTTTTGTGTCCAATTGTCAACTATATATATATATATATATATATATATATATATATATATATATACACACACACACACACACACACACACACACACACACATACATATATATGGTCATTCTATACCATTTTTAGAACAACAGGGTCTAATGGTGGTCTTTGACTTTTTTACATAATAAGCTCTAAAATAGGTTTGATCCCCATTTTAATCGTAATCAATTTGAATCACAATATGTAAAGTGATTTAGGGGCGTAAAAATGAAACAGACAAAATGACAAAACCTCGAAGGTCAATGAAACATAAGCATAATTCATTTTATTTAGCAAAACTCATATTGACGTATACAGGACATGGTGTACATCATGTAGAAAAGTGTCCACATTCGTTTGTATTTGTTTCAGAGGCCTCTGTGTAAAGCAGCACAACAACACTCAGCGTGGTCTGTGTAAACATGAAGGAGCAGACTTTGGATTCTGATTGGTGATGATGGCCGTGCTGGTGTGGCCTCAGTCAATCATACATGTGACCAGATCAGACAACACACGTGAGAAAAAAATCACCAACAAACAATACAATCGATGACATTATCATGACAGACTAACAATGAATATTACAATAGCTTTAAAAATATACTTCTAATTCCTTATTATAGAGGATTTTGAGAGATTTGCACTGAATTATGCATGGCTCTTACATACTCCACCCAGCAAACATTCACACCCTGGCTGTGCAAATATTTGTCTTATTGTGGAGAGAACTGAACTGGTCATAGGACTTCATTAAATACATTCAGCATAAAAATCGCTTGACTCCAAACCACAGTTCGGAATCAGCTATTGGACTTGGACTGCCTAAATCAGATCACTGACACAGATTTGTCCTTTCCATGACGTTATGAGCGGCACACAACATAAGGAATCTGACATTTTAAATTCAGATCGACTTTTATACATCATTGAAATGAACTTTAGTCTGAACAGCCAGGTGGGAATTTCCCTGACCTTTAAATCAATCTACAGTACTGTGCAAAATTCACCATTAGATATGGGGTTTTAGCAATGGTATAGTGACCACATATAAATTATTGGAAAAGGACTGGAGCCAAAAATTTCAAACTTGAATTTGTCCCACCATAATACTCTTTTCCAGGGATGTTCGTTCCAATCTTTGTAAGCTTTAGCATATCTTAGCCTTTCACCCCGTTCCACTACCAGAAAGATTGACTTTTCCAGTTTTCTCCTATTTTTAAAACTACAGACAAATTTGCTCTATTTTCTGGTCGTATTCAAATAAAGGGATGGAGAAATAATTAAATATGATCATTATATTATTGCTTCAACAATGGTATCTCTAATCTAATGGTGACCTAATACTTTTGCACAGTACTGTAACTTATCCACTCACCAGAGCTATGCTATATGCACAATCCTTGCTATAATGTAGGGACACACTAATATGTGGACATTCATTAAAGTGCTGTAACCCAGGAGCCTCAGGCAAATCAGACATACATGTCTACTTACCACGGCAGGAAACCCTGACGGTCAAATGAATAAAAATGGATCCTTTTGCCATAACTCCATGTATATGTGTGTGTTCATTCTCATCAGAGGCTCCCAAGTCTCAGCGCTCCAATGTATGTGGGCTAGACCTGTGTGTGAAGTTACACCTCTAATGTCCCACCACAGACCTTTACATTTACACCCTTATCCAGAGCGACTTACTACTCATACAGTCTTAAAATTTAAGCAATGGTGGGTTTAGGGCCTTGCTTAAGGACCCAACGGTGGCATCTTGGCATAGGTGGTCCAGAGTCCAGTACTTTAAGCGCTAGGCTAATGCAGTCCCAGACAGAGTAAACTTTAACGCAGTTCTATACTTCATATTTGTGTGCCACCATCTTTAATGGTAATAGTAAAAATTATTTTGTCATTAACTAATCGCAAATATTCTTTCATCTTTGGATATTTGTGTCAATATTTTGCATGCATGCCAGTGTGTGACTCTAAAGAGTGCTTAGATGAAAGGACTCGCTCATCATGATGTCATAATACTTTCTTCTTGGTGTGAAGGTACAGTGCTGTGTAAAAGTCTTAGGCCACCATAAGATTTGTTGTTTCAGCAACAGTATAATGACCATATATAAAATATTGTTGATGACTGGACCCAAAAATGTGAAGCTTTAAATCGTCAGTTCATAATGATTTTCATTCCAATCTATGTGTGCTTTAGCATATCTTAGCCTTTTCATTCTGTTCCCCTTCTAAAAAAAAGTGTTTTCTTGGCTGCCGCACTTCCAAAAAGACCATTCCTGATCAAGCGTCTAAGCATGGCATTATGCTGAAGTTGCCAGATGCTGCTATTTCTCAAGTGTAAGCAAGGGCACACTAAATACACTAAAGGTTGTTTTTTTAAATAATGCATATTCATTTTCTCTATTTTCTGCTTGTACTCCAATAAAGAGACTGACAGTTACTTATAAATGGTCAACATCCCATTGGTAAAACAACAAAACCATTTGTACAGTACTATATATCTTGCAGGAAGCCTAATTACTAAAGATTTTTCATTGAAAGAAATGATTGTTTTTAGATGTGTATACTTAAAGTAGATTTAAAAATTAAACCATTAAATCCAGAAACACGTGGAAGGCCAAACTGGTTTTAAACAGCTGCATTCTTTATAGATCTCGTGAGAAACAGTATGCAAGATATGTGTCAGAAGCCCATTCCAACGTATTAATTTTTTTATATACAAACCCTCAAATGATAATGAAATGACTCTCCTGAGGAGCAAGGCTACATTGTAGTGGACCTTTGTGCTTGCAAACCGTTTGAACTCAAGTAACCCTCACTAAACTCCACGGATTACTGAAACCCGTCAGCAGCACTGTTGGATGAACGGAGAGCCTGCGCAGCCTGCATGTAGGACTAGCAACCCGACACTCCTCAAACAACTAATTATCATTGTTGAGTCTAAACATGGCCATGTGTGGTTCCCATAACGGCTTTTCACAGATAAACAGAGGGAGTGTCAGAGGTTTGGTGTTTTGTGCTATATGACATGGGATTACACTAGCACCTCGCTCGCTCCCCAAAGTGTCAGAAGCTGGAAATCACAGGCGAGCCGATCTACGTGGCATCATGTAGAGCTGTTTTGAATGAAGACTGAAACCATGGCTTTTAAAAAGCCCACAAAAGATTCAGAGCACTACGACTGTGGTGGCACAAACACGTCTTATTTATGTACACCATCACCCAAACTAGGTGCTCCTTTGCCAAAGGGAGGGTTTGCCAAGAAACCTTGTCCAACCTTACCAGTACGAACCATTAAGATATAGACTATAATGACGGGATTGTGCAATAGGGCTGCGAGAGGAGGCGTGTTAATGAGGAAGGCATGACCTGTGCCAGCCGAAGTGACTACAGAATGACAGCACGCGATCCATTAGCGGCTCAGCGGTGAGGCCCATCCAGCCCTGCTGACACACACATTGCCGAAATGGGCAAAACGGCCCAGGCTTATTAGCACCTCGGCCTGCTCCAGGTGGGGCCGTCTGGCCCCTGTAATTGATAATTAGGGCCAATAGCACAGCGGGCAATCAAATCGCACCGGCAGGGGGTTCACTTGGCCCCGTGCAGCCACACAGTGACAGGGAAAAGAAAGGCTGACAGGCAATGGGCATAAAGGAGACTCGATTTTGGCTCAAATGATATGTAGATGATTCTCTAAATTAAAAGAAGCGAACTCGTGAAGTCATACCAGCAAGGCTCCATGCAATTCTGACTTTAGTCTTAGCCACACCTGGTGCAACAGTGCAGCCGCACAACTAAACAAGAACTGCTTATTGTTCTTTTAGCAGAGAAGCTCAGGAAGTCAGGTTTAAAGTGACTCTTTTTTTATTTTCCTAAATGTTAAATGTGATGCAACAAACCAAAGAAGTGCTCAAACGCAGTACAAAAGTTTAAGATGCTTGAGATTTCAGGGAATTCAGATCTTATTTAGACATTTGACACATTGACTAATAATTGAGCGATGCTATTTCAGAAAAACGCACACATTCATACCATAAACAATACAATCCTGGATTCTTATTAGACAAACAGTGACAGTTGAATGGGTTGTACTGAACCTCAGTAACTCCCAATATGACACATTTGTAGTTTCTTTTTCAGACAAGCAAAGTCATTAACTTTCTGCCCTTCCCTGCTCAAACTAGTCCATAGCGAATTGGATGGCAAACTTTGTTTGAGAACTTGTTTGGCTTGCACCAAACCTTGACCTTGACTCCATCAAGATCCAAAAACTAGTGAAAAGCCCTTTCAGAAGACCAAAAGCTGTTGTAGCAGCAAAAGTGGGGAACAAACGCCATACTAATACCCATTGTAGATTAACCTTTTGTCTATATAAATGTATAATATAATGGTGTTTTATACATAATAATAAAATACACAGTAGGGGCCAAAGGTGTGAGACCACAATATTTTCCCAATGAATCATATAATTACAAGAATATGTTAAAAGATTAATCTATGAAAGGAAAGCCCATACATTTCAGAAGTTTAGTATTTTCTCTCTTTTGCTGAAGATGTTATTTCCAGCATGATTTCACAATATTCCAAATTAGTATCTTGTAATGTTAATAAACGCTTGGCTTTTTGTGTCTTCAAGTGCCCCCATACATATCTGATATAGTTTAGGTCAGACAACTATGGGGAATGTCCATGACAGTCAGATCCATGGAGATGGTTATGCCGATTTGATATAATATGTCATGATAAATCATATACAGTCGATTCCGGTTAATAGGACCACCGGTTAATAGGACCAGCCACTTATTCGGACCAAATCCTAAAGTACCGA
>JAUZSU010030466.1:0-10432 GCA_034780255.1 Parotocinclus maculicauda | reverse complement strand
ATGGTTTTGCCAAAAGAGTGATTGATTCAATCAGTGGGTTCAGGCAACTGAGCATTTGGTTCAGACAATAGGGTTTAATGTTTTAGCAATTGAGAAAAACTGTAAACAATCATATAAAAGATCCCAAAAACAGACAACTAACCACATAATCCGCTCACGACTCAAATGCCTGACAGAGTAAATAGGTTTTTAAGTTGGACTTAAAAATGTATACTGTGACTGATTCCTTCATAAATATTGGAAGATTGTTCCAAAGTCTTGGAGCAGCTGCAGAAAAAGCACGGTGCATAGCATGGTGGTAGTATCATGGTTTGGGCTTGTTTTGCTGCATCTAGGCTGGGATGCTTGCCATCATTATTGTACCAACATATTCTAAAGTTAAAAATTAGGACATCTGTTTGTAAACTGAATCTCAACAGAAAGGTGGTCAAGCATAAAGAGAGCTAATCACACAAGCTGTTCTACCTAGAAAGGTTAATTAAGAATAACCTGAATGATTTGGAATGGCCATATTCTGACTATAAACCAATACAAATGATTTAGAAGGACCCATTCATGTGACACATTCAACCCACAGACATCCCAGAGCTGAAGCTGTTATGTAAGGAGCAAGGGACTAAAATATGTAGAGGTCTGAACAACAGTTACCAGAATCATTTAATTGTAGTTATTACTCTCCAGGGGGGTTTGTGACAAATATAGTGAGCAAAGGTTTAAATACATTTGGCACTCACAGTTACATAATGCTGGCTCATTATCTACAACAAACAAATGACCAAGTTTAATATTTTGCTTAATTATTTACTCTTTATCAAAGTTTGTACTTGAGTAATAAAGTACAG
This sequence comes from Parotocinclus maculicauda, assembly GCA_034780255.1. Classification (NCBI taxonomy): domain Eukaryota; kingdom Metazoa; phylum Chordata; class Actinopteri; order Siluriformes; family Loricariidae; genus Parotocinclus; species Parotocinclus maculicauda. The sequence continues at coordinate 9,590 of JAUZSU010030466.1, read as the reverse complement.
TTCATGAATGACATAATGTCTATGGTGGGTTAAGTTTCCGTTCTGTCTTGTCTGTTTAGTCCTTCATGTAAAGTGTTCTTCAGCCATGACCCCATCAAGATTGTGCGAGCCAGGGGCCAGTACATGTATGATGAGAAAGGCGAGCAGTATCTGGATTGCATCAACAACGTTGCTCATGGTACAGCATTGAACTGGCATGTTGTTTTATCTGCAAGTTCAATATCACCTCTAGGCACAGTCCTGTAATGTACTCTTACTTACCTAGTAACTGAAGTAACAGACATGAGTATGAGCTCAAGATTGTAGCTGCTCAGAAATGACTGTGCTCAAAACACTGAATCTTAACAAAGCATTTAATAGTCCACAAAACATGTCAATGAAAATGCCTAATTTCATACCTTACGATATGTTGTAGATTTAGGTATATGCCAAACAATTTAAAATCTAATATTCAAACAAACACCCCTTGATTCACTTTAAATGGTTTAAAAAGTTAAACAACTTTGTGCTTCACAGTGAAATACAAACATTATACTAAATATATTCATTATACTCCATAGTTGGGCACAGCCACCCAGATGTGGTCCATGCTGGAGCAAAGCAGATGGAGCTACTAAACACCAACTCACGCTTCCTGCACGATAACCTCGTCCAGTATGCACAGCGTTTACAAGCCACCCTGCCTGAAAAACTCTCAGTCTGCTACTTTACCAACTCAGGGTAGGTCAGACTATATGAGGTAACTGTTTCACAGGAGAAGAAACAGATCTTGTTTGTCTTTATATGTTCATGTAAGGACTTGAATGTGAGAATGAATGTATGAATATTCCTACATATTCCGGTTTATACAGTCTAAAAGCAAATCACATATTCATATTAAAAATACATAAAAAAACAAGTGGGCACGGAAATGCCAAACGTCTAAGCTTTAAGTACCAGACGTGCTGGGGGATTTAAGAGACCAGACAGCCTTCTTACAAAAATAGATTCAGTGCAATGAGTGGCCAGTCCAAATGTAGTGCTGGCCAAACTCTGAACATCTGTATATCCCCCGCCAGTTTGAGATGGCTGAACACAGTACTGTAAACACGTACATGCAGGTTATACAAAACAAAGATAGCTTTGTCGTCTCTGTCTGTTGCAAGTCTTTACTGGAGTGTAAATCAATTATACATTATTTTAGCTTCACAATCTTTTTTTCCCAAATTGTAGCAATATACACATTTTCTTTGACTAATCCTATTTACTGTCATTAAAAACTGCTCACTCACAAAAAACAGTTTACATAATACTCCAGTCTAAGCACAAATCCATTTGGCACAACATAGATTTAGGAATGAGTTGTTGAGTGCAGAGGCAAAAACATGCTTTGTGCTTGGTGCATTTGCTATTTTGTTGTTTTGGAGACAGAGTATAATGATTTCTGTATGCGTTTGTTTATGTTCTGATTGAAGAGCTGTGTTGGGACGTGAGACACTTTTTCCAAAAATATGTGTGAGCTACTGAGAAACACTTGCATAACTGCAGGGGTTTCCCTCAGATGTTCCCTTTAATTAGCTCTATTCTGATGTCTTAATTACACACTAGCCTACTGGGCTAAGGGTACAATTTAGCTGAGGCAAGCTGATTACAGAGTAGCACATACACTCACTGAGCACTTCATTAGGAACGCTGTACTAATATTGGGTAGGACCTCCATTTGCCTCAAAAGGAGGCTCTAGTACCCTGTTGGGCCGTCTCTAGTCTGGATATAAGATCCTGGACAGCATAGGGCACAAAGCAGGAACAATACTAGGGTACATGCCCCCACACACTCATACACTAGGGACACTTTAAAGACACCAATTAACCTAACATGTCTTTGGACTGTGGGATGAAACTGCAGTACCCAGAAGAAACCTACGAGGACATGCAGACTCCATGCCTAGACCGCTCAAATCTAAGCTAAATCAGACTAAGCTAAATCTATATCATAGGGTAGAATACAATAAGCATGTTCACACTTCCCAACGCCCATCATTCCTGCCTTGTGACTCTCTATGTTAAGCACTGTGGTGTGCTGCAGGATGTAGCGTACCTTTAAATTTAAACTACAATTGGCCAAAGTCATTAACATAATGCTTATTTTAGAATAAAATAGTCTCATGTAAGCTATTGAATAATGTACTGTGCTGAATGATGTACTGAATGTACTGAAACGACCACAGCTTCTAAACACTTTATTTCACCCACTGCCCGCTTGCCCAAGAAAATTCTAAATTGTTTGGGGTTTTTTTACTCTAAAGATAATTATGGATTGAATCCAGTTGACCATACTATATATACTGCCTGAATATTGTCATGACTGGGATAAAATCCAGGTGACTTTACCAATTTCTTAATGCATGATAGCAGTCTCAGTCACATTTAGGAGGTCAGAGAATGCTGTTTACATTATGTGTGACTAGTTAGATAGCTGACATCTAAATATAATTAAATTATTACTGGCAAGCAGACACACTCATTTGATGTATGTTCCGTTCTTATACTAGGAATGTCTTTAATCCATGATGTTTCACAGACAGACTGGGCTTCTTAATATCCTTAACAGTCATTGTTGAGTTAGAACAACTATCGATCAACTTCTTTCCTGAAGAAGTTTAAAACCTTTAACTCATTTGCCTCTGTTTCAGAGAGCATGTTCTAAAATGTATCTTAATTTTGTGCTTTAACCTGTAGTTCTGAGGCCAATGACCTGGCCTTAAGGCTGGCCTGGCAGTACACTGGCCACAAAGACATCATCACCCTGGATAAGTAAGTCAATATCACAGTCCATCTCCATGTTTTCTGTTTTCTCTTTACACACACGTCTAAAGACTAACCAGGTTCAGAGAAGTGCTGAGTTATCAGCTTACACATTAACTCTACAAAGTGTCTTCTGTCCGCTGGTGACCATGGACCAATCCTGTCAGTTATTTTTCCTTAAAAAATATGTGGTGACAGTTTTATGTCTACAGCTTTTGTGTATATCTAAATAACCTCTTTGGAATCTCAAATGTATTTTGATAGAAATATCTACTATACAGTACACCTGTACATGTTTATGTACATGTTTATTGTTTTCAGCATTTTCCACTAAGTAATATAAGTTTTTAAAACAGTTTTGGAAATGATGTCAGTTGTACAACTATGTGTTTTTTAATGTGAACTTAACATGACTGAAAGGGATGCTGACTGAGCATTACCATAGTAGTTTACTTAGACACTTTGGACATAGTCTTTTATGTTAAGCAATAATGTTAATTAAAACACAATATGAAAAGATTTAGTACAGTATTATACTGTACAATACAGTTTTTTGTATCTTTGTATCTTTTAAAAAAACATAATACACTTACTGAAAATGAAATAGAAATTAAAACATTACCATGTTTTGTTTTTGCCTTTCAAGACTGTGATTCGCTTTTCTGTCAGCAGATGTCACAAGGGTTTGCTCATACTAGATTTCTGTCATTGAGACCTGAATTGGATGTATTTCGGACAGATGTTCATTTCTTATTATAATTGTTAAGGCCTTGGCCAATAAAGGGAACAGACATAATGAACATCATTGATGAACATTAAACGGAGCATATCTGTGTCGATAAAATAATATCTTCGCGATGTATATGTATTATACTTGTCACGTTTAGCAATCACTGGTGCATAAGGGGATCTCGCATTTTTTCCACTTATATTTTTCCTCGATAAATAAGTGGCCAAGTATATTTTTTCTTGTTTGTGTAATATGGGTTCTTTATCTAGTTTTAGGACTTTGTGACGATCTGAAAAGTTTAGGTCATATCTATGCAGAATTCTTTCTACATTTTTCCTCTTCATTGATTTTATAGTTTAAATATAAAAGAGTGTTAACTCCTCATTATAAGCTGGTTTCTCCCTTCTCATTAAATAATGGACTTACATGGCATGATGAAATCCTACCTTGGCTAAGAGATAGAGGTAAATAATCCATATATTCAGTAATGTCACAGATTTAATTTGTGCTTTTTCCTTCAGTGCCTATCATGGTCATGTGTCATCACTTATTGACATCAGCCCCTACAAATTTCACCAGCTGGCCCATGCTGAACAGAGCCAACATGTGCATGTGGTAAGTGCTTAAAATTGCTCAATCGTCACATCCACACCAACCTACCCACAGGCATTCATTCACATAATAATCTACTCCATTCTCTTTCTTAGTCCCTCACCTGGCTTTATAGTGTTAGAATACAAAGCATATGTTTCAGTTTATGTTTATGTTTCTGGCAACTACTTTAATTTGCCACTAAATGCATTAGCACGCTGTAAAATGCTGTCATACTGGAGGTATTTACATTCAAACAGTATTTTATTCCTAAACACAATTATAAAATGCTGAAAGTGTTTACAGTAAATTACTGAAATGTGTAATGCATCCTGGAATGTTTTAGTGTGCAAATGTCAGTTCATTTACGTGAGAAATTATATAGCAATGACTGCTAGACTCACGTAACATAACTGTTGATTATAATTATGTGGCACGACTACATTTAAATGTTATGTGCTGTTTCACATTTAGCCGTCTTCACATATCACATTTTCCTGGTGATGATTTTACTTTTTTTTTGTTGGTAAATCATTATTAAATTACTTATTTTCCATGCTTACTTTATACAACAGAATACCACCACCACGCACACACACACACACACACACACACACACACACACACACACACACACACACACAGTCGCTCCACAGGGGACACTTCATAGAGTCCACTTTACCGCATCTTTAGAACATGGGAGGAATACAAAGAGCCTGAAGGAAATCCACTATCCGAACAATTAATTCATTCATATACTCCATTTCTTATTTACTTATCGTAGGGTTAGGATCAGTTTCACGTGAAACAGTGCCCAGCCGGTGGCACAGGACACAAGACAGGAACAACCCTAGACAGGGCGCCAATCCATCCAGTCTTAACTACTGCACTACAAAAATACTATTAAGAATAATGGTTCTACCTCGTAGTATTTCAAAATAAATGCATGTGCAGTGGATGGTGTGTTATCCCACTACCTTCTGGCCATTTCTGGCATACAGGGTTAAAACATGAACAAAGACACAGAGTTTGAATTTTGTAGCTATTAACATAGATGTAAAGATTGGTTAAAATGGTTATTGGAAATTTGTCTCAAGTTTTAGATTTATTGGAAATGCAAAAATCTTCTCATGGCCACCATCTAGAAATTCTTATGAAAAGCAGGATTGCAGTACTATGACCTGTCTCTCAAAAATTTAGGTGGTCTTTAATTGGGGGAAGAGTGTAAATTTTTGAGCCCTTTATGACTTGAAACTCTTTCTTTGTGCTACTCAGGCTCCAAGTCCAGACATCTACAGAGGGAAATACAGGGAAGACCATCCAGACTCTGCTACCGCCTATGCAGATGAGGTCAAAGATATTATAGATAAAGCTCGCAGAAAAGGACATAAGGTATGATCTTAATGCACAGTTGCTCTTATGCTTTGACATTATGTTGTAAATCCAATTGGAAGTAATAGTTGAAATGTGTCATCACCACTGCTGTGATGGATTATTGCTCAGGTAATAAGTAATTACAGCTTTGAAGGGTAAGTCATTCACCTCTAGATGTTCATCATCAGTGAAATTGCACCTCATCATCCCCTTCTCGTCTCCCTCTTTTCTTCTTTTCCCTACCTACTTCTTTCTCCCTACTTCACAGGTTGTACCAAGCCTTAAGATCTCACTGATTTGCAGGATACGGGACTTAACCCTCTGTTGCAGGGAAGTGAAGGTTCCGTTTCAGTACTGTTATCCAGACTTCTCATGGTGGAATCTTGTTTGAGGTGAATCAGAGAAGCTTCATCATCAAGACAATTACACTTCACGGATCCTGAAAGAACCTGTGCTTCCAGTCATTCTTCCGTCCCCAATTGCCTATTTCTTTTCTGCAATGCTTTCCACATGTTATTTGCTTGCATCTACTTTTTAAGGGCATCTGTTGTTCATTCTGGCTGATGTTTTCAGCAAGATGTCTCAAAAAAGGCACAGATGGGGGTGTCCGACTTCCTCACGCGTGTTGTAGTTGGGCTACGGGGGTCTTACATGGTCTTCTCTTGTGTAGATTGCTGCTTTCATTGCTGAGTCGCTGCAGAGTTGTGGAGGACAAGTCATTCCTCCAGCGGGCTATTTCCAAAAAGTGGCACAGTATGTACAATCAGTACATTTAATTCTATTGACAAAAGATAAACAGTTCTCTATTTTACTTAATGACCTGCATCAGGTCAAATACTTATTATGGCCAATATATGATTAGGCAGATTAAACTGGCTGATATCAGGGTCCCAGTGACATTTCTATTATAGGGCAGATAAAGCACTAATATAACTTCTCAAAGTGGTCTAAACTATAGGCTGTTAAAACACTTGGGGGTTTCCAGATATTGCGCTTTAGCTGTGAAGACATATAGGAGCAAATTCAATAAATCAGAATATACAGTACAAACACATGCATACACAAACATGACATACATACTACCTCTTGCATGCACTACACCAGCTTTTACACCAGTTCCAGCACCTCTCCTTTTTACCAATGCAATACCACATCCCCTATTCATACACTTACATATCAATATATGCATTTACCATCACTGAACTGCCATGGGTATTACTCTTTTTTTAAAATCTTCATTATTATTTCTTATTCTTTTAAAATGACGTACAGTCGGTTTAAATATTACCTTTGCTGTAATATTAGATGTTGATTTATCATTTTACACATTGTGTTCCAGATTTTATGTATTCACTATACAATTAACCAGTAAAAAACATTTAGATATTTAAGAACATCGATAATTACCTTCATTGCCCATTCCAACACATTTGTTTCCTTGAAGTGGGCTCACATCTATGAATGGCTTTGAGATTTTCAGAGATCATAGACTTTTACTCTAGATACGATATGTTAAATATAATTGAAGTTTAGTACATTTATATATTGTTTTTAACAAAATATATTACTGCAAAACAACAATGGCAAGAACAAACACAGGGTTGAAACCCTAAGAGGCACCAGTAGCAAATCCATCTTCATCTATGTCCAGTTGGGCAAAATAGTAAGAGTCCTTTTATACAATAATAGTTTAAAAATAAGCTATCACTGTTTATGATATCAGATGTTCAGTGTAGCATATTGTAAATAAGCAAAGCTATAGAACAGAATTAGTAGAACTGTAGCAGTTTATATACAAATTAAAAAGCAGGAGTTTTAGTGCCCCTTATGAAATCCTGTCTAGCTAAATTAGACCCATTGTTGTGTACTTACATTTTCAACATTATAATAGCGAAGTTGTAGAATCAGAGTTTAAAACATGAAACATTAGTTCGGCCCTAATTAAATTATAGTTTAAAGTTTTACTCCCTACTTTGATTTATGATTACTCTTTGTTAGCTATTCATACTCAACAAATTAAATGTCACTGTCATCATATACTAGTTCCCCATTATTATACACTGACCATGTGTGTAGAAATTATCTCCACCTTGTCGGTTCTATACAGCTGTGATTGTATGTGTGTGTGTTACACTCCTACTTTCCACAGGCATGTAAGAAATGCAGGTGGCCTCTTCATTGCTGATGAGGTACAAGTCGGGTTTGGAAGGGTTGGCACCCATTTCTGGGCATTCCAGCTACAAGGTGATGACTTTGTGCCTGATATAGTCACAATGGGCAAACCGATTGCTAATGGACATCCAATGTCATGTGTAATAACTACTAGAGAGGTGGCTGAGGGTTTCATGTCATCTGGAATGGAGTACTTTAATACAGTAAGATATTTCTACAGTTCTATCCGTTTTGAGAACATCCAGGAGTCATTTTTTCAAAGACAGTACAGTTTGTGAAATAAAGTTTTGTTAATGATGTTTGCTGTTTAATATATATTTAAGAAATTTACAGAAATCATCAGTTCAAACAATGTCACCATGATTAAAAATGTGTGTGTATTCTTTAGTTTGGTGGCAACCCTGTTTCATGTGCTATTGGTTTGGCTGTGCTGGATGTGATCAAGAAGGAGGATCTACAAGGAAATGCACTACGAGTTGGGAGCTATCTGATTGAGCTGTTGGAGAAGCTGAAAGAAAAACACCTCTTAGTAGGAGATGTCAGGTGTCTCCCATTGTTTAGAACTTCTTATAATCATTCTACTATTGTGTCTCTTATGAGTTGATGTTGTTGTCGTGAGTTATAGGCATTTAATGTACTTTTAACTACTAGTGCCCTGTGACACATTTTTACAAAAAATAAAAAATAAAAAATAAATAAAAACAGTGAGTTGGGTCACTGCGGTGGTGGACTTGCCCTGCTAGTGTAGTATTAATAATTACAATCCTCTAACATAGAAACATAACTTCAAACAGAGAAAGCACTATGATATGTAGTTATTACTGTTATTTAGTCACGATTATTGATTTATTATTGTGTTTGTTAGAAGTTTCCACAGTAAATTTGTGCTTTCTGTGACCACTCACTTTTTTCTAAAACCTGAACTCATCCCAACAATGGGAATTGCAATTAAGATACTATTAAAGGATTTCTTTTGGACATGTCTTTGAAAGCAGTGACCAGATCTGAGAGCAATATTACCACATTCCTTTAAGGCCATATGTCAAAGAATGATAAATGATGTGAATGTGTTTTCCAGAGGTCGTGGCCTTTTTGTTGGGGTGGAGCTGGTAAAAGATCGGGATAAAAGAACTGCTGCAACAGCTGAAGCTCAGGATGTCATTTATAGGTAATGCTCATTCAGTTGAAACATACACCCTAAAGGCTTGCATTATAGAATTCGCCATTTAGGTAAAGAGTACAAATATAGAAAAAAATGATCTGATACAAATACAGCTACACTTTCTGATTCTGGCACAGATTAAAGGATCAGCAGATTTTATTAAGTGCAGATGGCCCGCACCGTAATGTCCTGAAGTTCAAACCCCCACTGTGCTTCTCCAGAGAGGATGCAGACTTGGTGGTTGGAAAAATAGACAGCATCCTTACAGGTAAAATAGTAAGCGCCATGTTTATGTTTGGTTCTCGTGTCTGTAACTGGGTTTGATGTCAGTGTCGGTATCTATCTTTTAAGAACTTGAGACAGCTTTGGGCCTCCAGATGTCTGAAGCTACAGAGCCTGCTAGTGCACAAAACAAGCGGAAGGTAAGCTGAAATCAAAGTCAAAGAATCTTCAACTTTCATGAATAAAGAAAGAACTAATGTTAGTAAACTGTGCCAGAACATGCCATTAAATGGTAAACTGTATAGAATGTTTGTTTTTTTGTTTTTAATACCCATGAATAGGATGAATATGACCTAGAAACACCTATCTTGTGATAAAAAATAACAAAAAAAAACATTTTGTACACTTAAACACTTTTAAACATGTATTGTAACATTACAAATCTTAACATGTACATTACCATATACAGTATATAAGCATATAGATAGATAGATAGATAGATAGATAGATAGATAGATAGATAGATAGATAGATAGATAGATAGATAGATAGATA